>LPNX011164897.1:45601-171280 GCA_001517045.1 Pseudotsuga menziesii | reverse complement strand
AGGTCGGTGGGCTATCATACTTGCAGGCTTATTCAAAGATAAGTGTTGTAACTCTCTTGTACATTTACTGATAAAACTATGGATATATGACTCTTTACCCTACTTTCTATCTGTNACTCTCTTGTACATTTACTGATAAAACTATGGATATATGACTCTTTACCCTACTTTCTGTCTGTGTTGGCTTTACTGTGAGTTTGTTTAGCTTCTTTATTAACATTTTCAGTGCTGGTTAATGTGTGTTTTCTAGCAGTGCTTGTCCATTCTGTGTAAACCTCAATACAGGCTTTTTGTTAGACTTTTATGATATATATACATCTTTATCAGTGATTGTGTTTGATTCAGTTATTGCTTATCTGATGAATGCATTCCCTATATGCTCTTGATGTTTATGACCAAAATATTTAAAACAAAAAACCCTAAACCCTAGTTTGAATTGAATTTATTCTTGAGATTGTGTTAGCATGTTTCCTTAGCCTTAGAAACAGTTTCTGACACAAACACTTGGTATGGAGATTTGTTTATTTATCTCCAGACCCAGCATTTTCAGTCGCATCTATCTCGCGATGATCATCGCCATATCTGTCACCACGCAAAACACTATCTTATCCTAAATGATACCTTGTATAGACGTGGGGTTGACTCCATTCTCCGACAACGCCTCACCCATGAGGAGGCTGAACATGTGTTGAATGATTGCCATTCTAGAGCATGTGGCGGTCATTTATCTCAGATGGCTACAACCCAGAAAATACTTTGTGCCGGGTATTCTTGCCTTCTATCTTCAGAGACTATCATGAGGCTATTAAGAAATGCCCACCTTGTCAACATTTTTATCCTAAAAAGTGAACCCATCCTACTCCACTACACCCAGTCATTGTTATTGGCCCATTCACCAAATGGGGGATTGACTTCATGCATTGTAAGCTTACCTGAGCCGGGGGGCATGGTTACATCATCGTAGTTGTGGATTATTTCACAAAATGGGCTGAGGCCATGCCTACATATGCAGAATATGGTAAGGTTGTCGCTCTCTTCTTGTTCAACCATATCATAGCTAGATTTGGAGTTCTGTCGTCCATCGTTACTGATCACAGATCCCTTTTTCATAATCAGATGATGGAGGAATTGAGTGCCAAGCTAGGTTTTCTCCATGAAAACTCTACGCCATATTATCCGCAAGCTAATGGTTAGGTGGAGGCCATTAACAAGGTTTTGAAAACTATGCTTCATCGGATGGTTGGAGATCATGAATCCAATTGGAACCTCATCCTTTTCTCCGCTCTTTGGGCTTATCGAACTTCTATGAAAACAACTACTGGTTTCATGTCATTCTAGCTTGTCTATGGAATTGAAGTTGTCTTACTGATCCAATGTCAGATTCTATCTTTACAACTTGTCGTCAAACTTCTCCCACACACTTCCACAGAGGAAGAGAGATTTTTGTACTTGAACAACCTTGATGAGTGTTGTACAGGAATAAACACCTTATAACCGAAGGTCTGGGGTTACCAACATACTCATAAAACTTGCAAGCAATCAACTTTAGAGTACAGAAAGGAAACAAAAGGATAGAATAGACTCACCTGATTCATAACGGTTGATCCTAGCTATGTCCTCTTCCACTCTGCTTCTCCTCCGAAGCCTTTAGGGATGCTTCTCCTTCACCTGTAAAGATCAAATCCTCCAAGTGCAAGATTATACACGTATATATAATAGGTTAGATAAATCATATATAGAGTGCTTACTCATAAATATTCATCAAACCATGATACATGAAATACATTCAAAACACATTTGGAAGAAGGATTCTCTTTATTAACAATAGTGAATGAGTAAATATTACAACCCAACGCCTGAGACAAGGACTCCTCTGCAACCAAAGGATTCTGAGTTTCACTGCTCCAAATACTTTTGGGTATACTCCACCAGCATAACTTTGCTCTCCAAGTATGATGTTTTAATGCCCTCCCCAAGGCCTTTATTTATACTTAGTGAAATAAGGCAGTTTCGAGGGTTAAGGAGGTTGAGATAGTTAAGATGGTTATAGTTAAGGGCTTAACAAATCTCAAATAATTGTGATTTATTATTTTTAATGTCAAAGGAAGGAATACACGGGTATTAATACTAGCAACTTGCGTATGACACGCGAGTTTCTATAAGGGAATCCCGCATACAAATATGTACACATGTTTCAATTAAAAAGGCTTGCGTACAGTACGCGACATGCTGTAGGAGAAGTCGTGTATGTACGCGGGTTTCTTATACACAAAGGCGCGTACGGCACTTGACATATTCAAAAGTAAAAATAACAAGATGGATGGATGATAAATGTATTTCATAACATGCCCATCTATAGTGTTTTAGGAAACCTTCAATCCATAAGTGTCCTTTTGTGTGCCAACATAGGGAATGTCGGCACTAGGACAGAGAAGTGCCATTTGGGTAGATAACATATGCCCCCTAATGTGTGAGGTCAGAGGGGAGAGATGGCCGAAATACATTATAATCTTTATCTTTGGAGAACTCAGAAATCCAATGGAGCAGAGGTAGTACCTTAAACAAATACATAAGAATGTCATATACAAAGTTGTTGATGTATATGTAACTTCGGAATGTATTCTTCTATGTATTTTATATTATTGTAACCCGATGTTTATTCCGGGATGTTTCTATTATGTATTTGAGTCATGTGGTCATGCCCCGATGTTCCGATCGGGAGGATTATAATGTAAACAAGTCATATCAAGTCATTGGGTAAGTCCCCACAGTTTAGGGGCACTTGAGTTATTATACACTAATTAAGGTGTAGGCTCGAGTAGTAATTATTAGGTTGAGTGCACTTCAAGTCAACGGAAGAATATAAATAGAGAGTGAGAGTCTCTCTATTTATCACTTGTGACTTAGCTCTCTTGCTCTCTCAAGTGTGGTGCACCTTTGGAGAAGGAAATCTTTGGCTTGACAGAAGACAGAAGGCTGCTGTTGTGTTGGGAGGTCATCTTACTGTTTTGGGATCACATATTGTGGTGATACTATCTTAGAGGAAGTTGAGGGGTTTTCTCCATTTATGGTTTCCCCTCCTAAAAGATTTGTGTCTCTTGTCTCTTGTGATGTGCTTATGTTATTGCTGTGCTTGTTATTCTCTCAGTGAAAAGATCCTAACATAATGCTAGCTTAAATGTTGAAAAACTAACAAAAGTTATATCTGAGAATGCTATGTTCAATATACTGGAACACTAGCTCCTTTACAATATTTGAGTACATCATATGATACGGGTACTAGACCACGTATATTACAAAGGTGGATCAAAGCCACAATATACAATAATGATGAGTCTTCAAAGATCTAGAGGTCATGTACATAAATGGAACATGATCTTGCACAACTTAGTCCATAGGTGAGGAACTAAGGTCTTCATAAACAATCCCAAAGAACCAGTACAATCCAAGCCATGTGAATAAATGTAAGCTGAACTCGAACATGGAAAGGATTCAACAGTCTATCAATCAATAGATGATAATTGACAACTGAAGCAAAGGAATTCACCAATGATGAAAGCGAATCCTGAGGTACGATCGTCAAAACTCTAGGTCTTCATCATCAGGAAGTACTGAAATGGAACCATGCTATGATAAGGAAGGAAATAGATCCTCCAACGGATCACAAGAGTGACTAGGAACTGGGCAAAAGAAGGGAGACACAATAGATAACAGATATAACAATGATGGGATTAGGATAAAGATCCAACATTGGGTTAAATCCTTGAACAGTGAACACAACACAGAGATAACCCAAGGCAGCTTTTAACTCATAAATAGAACAACTAGACTTATCTATCATGTAGAATACATGATCAGATTCCCCAGGTATAACGGACAAGAGGAGGAGTAGTAAAATCGAAGTAATAGCTAAATGGAAAGTGAACACTGAAACATGGGTATCAAAAAAAGAAGAGAGTGCTATGTTCAAGGAGGACATGCTGCCACTACTGAAAACAAGAGAAAACTTCTTCCTTACCTTCCCTGTTAAATTTTAACGAGTCCAAGAAAGTCAACTCGGATCCCTCTTCATTTTTTAACAAGCTTGAAGGGAAGGGAAAATAATGCTTGATAGTGTCACTGATTCATGGATTTAATGAGCCCGAACTAGTACATGCTCAGTTGGTGTTTTCACATTTAGAGAGTCTGAAAACTCCAAAGAAGACTCCAAGGGGGTCCTTTTTCATCCAATGTAGTCTCCTAAGGCCGAAAAAGTATAAAACATACCATAGAAGAACTCTCTTAAGTTCTGTAGAAGAAAAGGTGAACCTTTTTCGTACTTAGTCAGGGAGGTCCGAAAAAGGTTAAATTACCACCTACCCAATGCTCCTTCCAAAACAACATAAAATAGCTTGAGTTTTATGAGTGTGAAGGAAAGAAAGATCACAGAAAAAGATCCATTTGATTACAAGAAATGGGACTTACAACAATAAACTCGTTGCTTTGTTCTTAAGTGTTTAACGAGCATGACAAAGACACAAAGTACACTCAGAATATTTTTCATGTTTAGGTCCAGAGCACGAAAAAGAGAAAATTAAGCTCATACCAGGCGTTCCTTTTCCGTAAATTTAGTCTCTCGGGTTTAGAAAAGTGATAAACCTATGCCTAAGAATACTCTTCTCAATTCAAAATAGAAAAGAGATGGATCCTTTCTCGTGTTATTCCGCATGGTCCAAGAAAGAGATAACCTACCACCAATGCGCATGCCCATTCACATATTCTTAACGAGCTTGAACGGACAAGTTAACTTGATAGTCAAGTCTGTTTTAAAGGAGTCAGAACTGGGCCTAAAGAAACTCCATAAGGAAGGGGAGTCCTATGATAGCTTGTAAAAAGAGATTTAGGAGAAGCTCTATTTGGCATGAAAAATAGATAAAAGGATACCCCTGTACCTGAAATAGTTGTAGCATGAGCATCAAAGGACAACATAGGTGTTAAAGGAGGATACTCATGAAAAAGGGTCCTATCCACGGAAGAACAATGGTAAAAATAGGGAACTAATGGTTTAAAAGACCATAGTCTGTGGACAAATGTTGATTTCTAAGGTTAATGTGGATTGAGTATAGATGCCAAAAAATGCATTGAAAATGACAAAAACACCCTATGGGAACAAAAAACACTTTATAATGATGAAAAACCTATTTCAAGGCAAAAAGAAATATGGTATTAGTTAAGTAGATTTCAAACTATAGGAAAAAACCCACTTTGAGAAATAAAATTTCTATAAATAGTTGAAAATCAAAACAAAACTCAGCATTTTGAATTTTTAGCCATAAGAAACAAGTTTTTACCTCTACCTTCATTCGATCATTGTGGACAATCTAGTGGACAAAATCGAATTCCGCAAGTTACAGGTAATCCTACACCTCGAGCTCTTCATTTTGATCCTAGCAATTATTAATTTTGAGTCCCAATTTCATTATTAACAGCATCCTAAAGCATGTCACGGCACGTACATGGGTTCACAGTATTAAGAATCATGTACACGCATTTTGTATGTGGGTTTCCTATAGAGACAGTCGCGTACAGTACACGACATGTCTAACTAGACAGTCATGTGTACTGCGTGAAGGATAAAAGACTAATAATAGGCAAAAAAAAATTGAAATTTTATATGAAATTGATGAATCAAATAACTTGTTTTGCTAGGTGTGAAGATGGTATTGGAATGGAGGGAATGTGAACATGAAACTATGGACCAAGAAGCACTCCAAAGTGCGCCCACCATACATGCATTGCGAATGAGTGGGTTATTGAAGTTCTTTGCACATCACCCATGTGGGCCAATGTCCACCTATTGGAGTTCATGGTAAACTATTGGGATCATGATTTGGGTATGTTTGACCTACAGGGTGAGACTTTGGAGATTACTGCCGAGAACATATATTTCATTACCGGTATCTCATGACGAGGAGCACCGGTCAAATTAGAGGGCACCGACAGGGGCGGTGACCCTTTAAGTGTCCAGAACTACATAGATGTGTTTTGCACACCAGGTACCCAGAAGAGAGGGAGTTGTGTCCCTATTACACATATTCGTGATTTCATGTTACAGGTACTAACGAGCACCAACATGAGGATTGTAGGATCCTCATCATTACATTTAGCTACACGAAACCAAATGAGATTGGCGGTGGATTGTATGCATGGTGCCCTCTCTGATTGGTGTTCAGGAGTTGTCCCTATTATGAAAAGACAACTCTCCGATTGCAAGAGAGGAAGGCGAAAGAACTTTGGCTATTCTATCATATTTGTTGCCTTCTTCAAGAGAGAGTACCAGGATTGAGCCCTTCCATACCTCTACCAATCCGATCTCCATGTCAGCCAAGGCTGAGCAGATGGGGAGACATCTTCCTCCGTCAAGGAGGAGGAGACACAGTGCATAGTGTATACGATGATGACTTCCACATCTGGTGGGAGCGACAGCTACTGACACTAGAGCAGTTTCCATATGCCGAAATGGATTTCCAAGGTGATTGAGTCCTTGTCCTCCCTCTAGGAGGAGCATGGGAAAGCTAGGTTAAAAAAAAAAATTAATTTTTTAACATTCTTAAAATTTTTATGAATTTTAAAATGATAGATATATACATATGTACAAGTCTTAATCCTATAAACGTGTCAAAATGCAGATATTGGACTAGTCCACCCTGAGGGACACCCACGTATGTTTGCTCATCCTATCATCGATGAAGACCCGAGACTTATTAGGGTTCTTGAGGGGAAGCTGACCAGGATTACCCAAAGAGTTCCCACCTTGTAGATAGAGCATATCCCAGCCATCATGCAGGAGTTTGTGGTTGGGGTTCCACCTGTCTGGTTACGCCTTTTGAGGCAAGTAGCCAAAGCAATTCTTGTTTACATAGATGCTATGGAGGCTGCCGAAGCTAAGGAGGATGAGGAAGCCATAGTATAGAGAGACCACGGGGACCAAGGTGGTCCAAGTGACCAGGGTGGTCCTACGTAGATCTAGGACATTTTGATGGACTGCGATCCACATTTTTGTATATTTTTGTATATTATACAGTTATGACTGGATCTGAGGATCAGAATCGACTTATCTATAGACAGATATTTTACATATATATATATATATATATATATATTATGGTTGTCGGTTTATTTACAAGTGTTTTTTTATATGCATGATGTATATTTTATGAAATGTGTGTTAGATGCCAATCTAAAATGTAATTAGCATATGCATCAATCAATGAATTTTGATTTCTTGAAATGTGATTCAATAGAATAAATTCAAAATTTCTTTCCAATAACCGTATTTGAATGAACTGACATAATAGAATAGGGTTTCATACCTGATAAGCTCGATTGAGCTGGGAGACCACCAGTTGAGAGTCCAGATGGACCTCAAGCTGAGTGATACCATGTGACAAAGCATCCCATAGAAGCTCAATTACAACCCTATACTCAGCAACATTATTAGAAGCAGGACCTAAACAAGTGCCTCCTATGGCAACTAGTTGTCCCGAGGGAGAATAAATGACCCATGCTGCTAAAGCTAGATTACAAGTGTGGAAACTGGTGCCAACGACGAACCCTATATACCTTTCAGAAGACATCTGCAACAACCAGCAGATGGTATAAAAAAAAAAACCAACAACCTAATGTACATAAAAATGCATACAATAGAAATACAAGAAAAAGTGTTAAGCCTAAGCATAGTACTTCTTCAGGTAGAGCCCATTTCTAGGCTCAGGCAGCTTGTTCCCATCAAAATAAATTAACTCATATGCGCCCTTCTTCAAGACTTTCAACACGACATATGGTCCTAACCACATGGCCTTGAATTTTCCTACCCCCAGGGGTTATTTGTCTTGGTCCCAAAGCAAGACAAGTTCCCCCTTAGAGAAAACCCAAGGTTTGACCGATTTATCATATTGAGTTTTGACCCTATTCTTATGAGCTTGATTAGTAGTCAGCGCATCTCTACGCTATTCATCAAGGTGCTCTAAATGTACCAGATGTTCTTCAAGATCTGTCGTATCAGGTAACACATGAATAGCTATTTTTAGAGATGAGATTTCACACTCAATCGGGGTAATTGCTTCCACTCCATGAACGAGTTGGAAAGGGGAGAAACCCGTAGCAGTTTTTACGTTAGTTTGATAGGCCCAAAGAGCAGGATATAGTATGATGTGCCAATTAGAATAGGCTGCATCAATTGTATGTTTAAGGACAGTTTTTAAAGTCTTGTTTACAGCCTCAACCTAACCATTTGCTTGCGGACAATATGAAGATGAGTGTTCTTGTCTAAATCCAAGCATAGTGGCTGAGTTTCGTCATCATGTTATTTTGGAAATGACTGCCATGGTCAATGGCAATCACTTTGGGTGTACCAAACCGTGCTATAATTTGATTGAATATGAAGAAAGTTGTTGTTTCCCCGTCGGCTTTGAAAGTAGGCATTGCCTCTGCCCATTTCGTAAAATAGTCAATAGTGACAATGATGTATTTATGCCCCCCTGCCGAGGTTGGGTTGCATGTCATGTAATCAATCCCCCATTTCATAAAGGGGCCTACCAAGACAATGGGAAATAACAGAGCGGGATGTGACCGCATTTTCTTGGTGTAAAGCTGACAAGGATGACAACGCTTCACTGCTTCCACACAATCTTTGAAGATCGTAGGCTAGAAATAACCGGCACGTAGTATCTTCTGGACCATTGCTAACCTAGATAAATGACCCCCACACGCTCCACTATGGGAATCATTTAGGACAATCTCCGCTTCCTCATGGGCAAGGCATTGACGCAAAATGGAATCTACCCCTCTTTGATATAATGTATCTCCTATGATGAGGTAGTTCTTAGCATGAAGGCGTAATTTACGTCGTTCCTCCCATGAGGAAGTTGCAAGGTACTTCAAAGTCTGGAGATATATAAGAATATCCCTGTACCAAGGATCAGAGGTGGATATCAAGAAGATATGCTCATCTTGGAATGACTCATCTTCAATGGCTACATCTTCTTCAGTAGGAAATTCTGCTATAAGCTCAACAAAAACTAAGGACTTTTTAGACTTAGCGGATGGAAAATCCAAGTCAAAATCTTGGAGAATGACTATCCATTTATTGAATTTTCCCCCAACAATCCATCGGGACAAAACATATTGAAATGGATTCACATCCACCACTACCGTTGTGGTCTTCAGTAAAATGTAGTGACGTAACCTCTGAACAGTATAAACAGCTGCTAAGGCTAATTTCTCAACGTGGGAGTACCGAAGTTCAGGTTCGGCCAAAGCACGGCTAAGATAATAAACGACATGCTCTATGAGCTTATCGTCTTCCTGGACTAGTACTACCCCAATGGTCGACTCGGACGCAGCCATATATAATATAAAATCCCTAGAATAATCTGGCAGACGCAGTAAGGGTGCCAACAACAAAGCTTTTTTCAATGCCTCGAAAGCAAGTTGTGCAATTTCATCCCATACAAATGGGGTGTCTTGTTTGAGCAGGCACATGAAACATTTAGAAATCTTGGCATAGTTAACAATAAAACGTCGAAGAAAATTAGAATTCCCTTGCAGGCTTTGAAGTTGCCTGATAGAACAAGGAGGAGGCAGATTTATAATCGCCTCAACTTTTAATGGATCCACCTAGATGCCTCTATTAGAGACAATGAACCTGAGCAATCTTCCTGACTCGACATAGAATACACACTTGTGGGGATTCAAGCAGATTTTATAATGTCTGCATCTCTCAAATATCAACCGTAAGTGATCTCAATGTTGAATCCTCTTATGAGAATGGGCAGGTAGATCATCAAGGTAGGGTTCAACAATGGCTTTAATATCATGGAAGGAAAAGTTCATAGCCCGTTGAAAGGTTGCCCCAGTATTTTTCAATCCAAAGGGAATTTTCTTATACGTGAAGGTACCCCAAGGACAAATGAAAGCAATTTTATGTTGGTCTTCCGGTTTTATTTGAATTTGATTGTATCCAGAGAAACCATCCATAAACGAGAACACTTCACTTCCTGCACAAGCATCTATACTCTGGTCTATAAATGGTGTGGGATAGTTGTCCTTAGGACAGGCTTTATTCAAATCTATCAAGTCAATACAGACATGGATAGTCCCTTGCTTTTTATCAATAGGAACTGGGTTGGATACCCATTCTGTCAAAGCTATGGGATAGATAAAACCAGCCTTCAACGGCTTTTCAACTTCATCCTTCACAGCCGCCGCTTTGCGTGGGTTAATAGGTCTTAAATTTTGTCAAACCAGTTTGGCATCATGATATGTTTGGATTTCGTGTTCAAGAATCGATGGATCTATGCCTGGCATCTCCTCATATGAACAGGCAAAGACATCACGGAATTCCTTAAACAAGGCAATATAGATAGCAATCTCTTCAGGAGAGCAGTTTTCACCTATGTATATGTTTTCCATGACATCAGGGTTTACAAAGATGTTAATAGGTATAGTGGCAGAAATATTTGCCATGTTCCCCTCGGAAAACATTCCTTCCCTGGGTAAGGGATTGATAGGTATATCAACATCTTCAGACAGTCTCAAACAAAACTCTTGATTTTCTATTCTGCTTAGTTCTGGAAGAAAATAGGATCGATGGTGAAGATCCTCACAAATATTACCACGTCCACTCATGGCTTCCAAAATGGCTTCATCATAAGGTAAAACCATGTCTAAACAATCTCTAGAGTGCAAAGAGTTTTCCGCCCATGTGGGCAAATAAACATCTTCCAGATCCTCTGAGGCTGTAAGAGGATCCGAAATGGGATCAACAGTGGTTTGAGTGATAGCTTGATAAGCTACCTCCACTGCCAATAAGGGCACTTATGGTTCATGGGGGGAAGGGAGAACCCAAGGATGAGTCCTATCAACAACCGTAGCTATGGACCTCCCCACACTAGTAGAACCAATATAATTAACCGGGGCTGGAAGATCAAATATGCCCATCATTGATGTGTACATTCCATCCCCCAAGCTTTGTGCAGCAGGTTTAACCTGATCAACCAATGGCACAGCAGACTCAGTAGACTCTAAATGGCCTTTTCGAGTAAAATCAAGTTGGTCAATAGTAACCAACTTTCCCTCATGTGGAAAAACCACTAGATGAAAGACATCCGACACAATAGAGAACATCGCATAAGTCTAGTTTCTTCTCAGAAGCAAATTATAGTCCAAGGGTGCATCAATCACTTCCACCTCAACAAACACTGCTTTCCCTGCTAGCTTAATTTCAAAAGCCGGCAGGATACCATGCGGATAGAAGGACCTTCCATCGAAAGCAGTAAGTAGAGTGTTTGATGGGACCAGCTCTGGGGATCCGAGAGCTTTCCAACAGGTCAAGGACATAACGCATGTAGAAGCACCCTCATCAACAACTGCCCTTCCAATGGTCTTTCCACCATGCATGACATCTATTGATAAGGCTACATGATAAAGTAGGAAAATTTTAACATCTGACAAATGAAATTTCGCCATGAGACTCGATGAGTGCATGCTGCCTAAAGCTGCTAAGAGGGCATCCCACTGGGCAGGACAACTTTGTAACACCTCTAAAGCTGACATTACACATGAGGTTTGCACTAGATCTTCAACCATGGAGTAGTTTGAAGTGGCACTAGCATTAGGGTTATGCAAGGTCTTCTTGAAGACACCTTTCGGTATCTTCGGCATAGTTTCAGCAGGCTTCTATATCGTGAGAGGGTTAGAAGTTTCACCTACAGCTTTACACTTCTCAGAAGTCTCTTTCTCATAATTTTTATTCCTCATCTGCAACAAAGTCGAAGATCGAACCATGTTGATATAGTTTGGGTCAGGGGTATTTTGAGTGCCCCCTGCTACATTAGAAGTTGAAGCAGAGTTATGTCCTTGGGGAAAAGGATCCTTTAGGACAGCCAGTTGTTGAGGTTTGAGCAGCTTCTGGGCTTGTTCCATAAGGGGATAAAGGTGAGTAAGGTGATCCTCGTGGCACAACTTACACGGGAACTTGACCTTATTCTTTTTGTTCTTGGCCCCATCAGCATTATTCGCGAGCTTCTGCTTGTTTTGGTTTCCCTCTTCTTTCTTTCCTCTCTTTTTCTTCGCATCAGGCTGTTGATTTACCTTCTAAGAGGTCTGTGCAAAAACGTTTGCACTCTAGGGGGAGGGGGCAGCCTTTGCTGCCTCCACCGTAGACTGCTTGACGGACAACTAATGAAGTTGCTTAGCCAAAGACTCTACGATGGGAGATTTGATGGACCCAACCACACCATCAGCACGGGGTCCAGGCTTAGGCTTCTCTGCATCATGCGTAGGCCTTGATGCCTCAGGGATAATCTCATACAAGATCCTAGATTGTGAATAAATCAAATTCAATTACTGGGCCCTGAGAATGGATTCTTCTTCATTTGTCACTCCTGAGGTGGATACATCCTTAGATATGTAGGGTAACAAGGATTTAAGGAACCACTCTAGTAGGAACTCAGGAGGAATTGTGCCTTTTATAAGGCTCTTTCGCCTCCTCCACTCTTGGATATGATCTGAGATGTGGGTAGCCTTGTTCTGCCTAAAGGTAGATAACAAGTCCGTTCTGAAATCGTATTGGACAGGAAGCTAAAAGTGGCTAAGAAATGCACTAGCCAAGTCCCAGAAACTACTGAAAGCAGTAGAAGGTAATTCAATATACCATTTTGTCGTGGTACTTGTTAAGGTTATCTGGAATGGCCTCAACCTAACTGAATCTTCATTCAGTGAATTCGAAGAACAACATAAATGAAATGTGGTGGCATGAGCCCCAGGATCTTCACCAACTTTTCCCTCAAATTTAGGGATGTCTGATGGCAATTTGGTGGGAACAGGTGGCCACGAGGGGTCATGCCTCACCGGGTCATTCATCAACTTTGAAAAATCTGGCAAGTTTAACGTTTCCAGGAATGGAAGCTTGGGTCGAACCGGGGCACTAAAAGTGCCATTTTGGGGATTCAAGGGACCTTCCCCCAAATGCCCATAGGTAAAGGTGCGGCTGCCCCCTACCATCGGTTGCGAAGTGGGAAGATTAATCTGAAATGGATTCCATCTGTAAGCCATAGGATTGTGAGTGGGAGGTGCAGTATAAGAAATTCGGGCCATCCCAATCGAAAATGGGGTCTGAAAGACAGGAGATGGTATCCCTCCGCTAAACAACGAAAAGGGAGAGCTCGTAAATGGGGCTGAAATAGGAGTTTGAAAACTTTTCCCATAAGAGGTATTGTTTCCAAACTGCACTCCTACATAAGAAGGAGATAGGCCTACAAACAGAGTGGATGGGGGGATGTGCCCCCCATTCCAAGGAAATCCTTGGACAAAAGTTGAGGATCCTACCGGACCAATCTGGGTAGTGTATGGGAAGGAAGAAGGAACAGTAGGCATACTGGGAATCCCAGTAGCCATATCACCAGAAGTACCTGCTAAGTTTGAGTGAACCGGCGGTTGAACCATGCGGCTCGCTGGAGTCAAAGGTGTAGAAGGTATACTAGATCTAGGGGCACTGACCGGGGGAGGTAGTACCCCTTTAGTCAAAAGGGCTGAGGTGAACACAAAAGAACTTTCTCCTACAGAAGACATAATCCTACCCACAAGGACACCTAAAACAGGTGAATCAAAAGGTCTAACCTGAACGATCACAGGATCATTTTAATCAGTCAAAGGGGTGTTAAAATTTCTTGCAAACTCGTCAGTCTACAAGTATTCTATCTCAACTGTATCAAGATTAAAATGGTTAGCTATAAGTTCTGGTTCACCTAGAACTTCACTTACTCCTACTGGTTCAAACGAACCGTCTGTGTCCAGTCTCCGCTTTGGGGTGGAGGTGGAGGTTCCAATGTGGTGAGAGGAGGAAGGTTTTGCAACCTTCTTGACCTTCTTATAGGTTGGTCCTCCATGATTGAAAATTTAACAAATAAAACCCTAAGGTCAACTAAACACAGGAAAAACCACAGAGCACGCACTATAAAAATTCCTAAATCCTCAAACAATAAATCAAGGGTGAAAGATATGCTTTCCCGAAGAAAGCTGAAGAACGATTGCTTGGTGTCCTTGAAGTGGTTCTTAGGCACAAGCGAAGGAATCACCCACCACCCTCCCACACTTACAACAAGGGTTAACTTCCAAGCCCGTCCAAGGTGAACCAGAAATAGCCTTCCGGTTTACCTAGGTATGAACCCTAAATATCAAGAGACTAAAGGCTACCTTAGCTCTACTAACAGTCTGGGGGGATAGTCACAATCCTGACTCGTACGCATGGGCAGGGTAGCTGAGCCCAAAACTGTGTCTAGGACAGAATCCCTAGATGCGTAAAAGTCCTGATTTACATTTCGACAAGGAATCAGAGGGTTATCTCCTCAGTCCAATGCCTCCACATGGCCTCGTGCTTAACTCCCTTTTGAGAGGAGCTTCCCAAATACAATTGATAAAGTCAAGGATTTACCTAAAGAAAGGTCCACTACGTTTGAATTTTAAAACTTATGGGAAGTTTACACTTCCTATCCCACAAGTCTAGCCTAATCTAGTAGGTGAAAGGCCCCTAAAAAATAAAACTTACTAGTAAATTTTAATTATTGCATTCATTTTAAAGGGCTTTTTCTTACTCAGAAGGAAATGGGGTGATGAACTATGGTGTTTTTTACTCGATAGAAAATAAAAAAGTAAAGGTGTATTTTTTCAAAGCAAATTGCCACTATTAAATTAAAATTCTTTTTTTTGTAAATATAGATTGATGAACAAATGCAAACGATAAAGAGAAACTAAGACTATGTTTTTGTAGTTTTTGAGATTATATTTTAAAACTGAAATAAAACTACTTATGCAAAAGCAAATGCAAAAGCTTGAAAATGTTATTTTTTTTTACTTTTTAAAATGCTCAACTACTACTATGCACCTAAAATGCATTGAACTTGAGTATACTTGGATCAAATCAACTTTATAAAATAAGCAAACTGAAGTAGACAGGTCAAAAAAACCAAGAATCAACCAACAAGGGAAGACCGGGAACCCTAGCTTGGGTGTGTACAATGACAAGAAATCACTGTAAGCTCACAAAGGTAAGTGACAAACCAACCACTATCAAAAGATAGACTAGAAAAACAATGCCCAAAACCCTGATCACTGATTCAGAAAAAGACACTTCAACCTATAACCCAAACAGGCCAACCTACTTCAAAATGCCAACAGAAAACAATCTATTGAGGCCTGGAAATTCGCAGGCAACAACAGTAAGGGATTCTCCCCAGTCAACGTTCCCAACTAGCCCATGACTGTTTGGTATGGGGAATCCATCCGGTTTGTGTTCCGACTACCGTAGGTCAAAGTAACAAAAACAAAGGCTTTACCGGGTCTGGCTCGGTCCACCGTGTATATTTTTTGTATTTTTTGACTTAATGTATGATATGCATATGCCTAATTAACCATGCATGGTGATAAGGATGCGAGGAGCAGTCACAACGTGATGCGCAGATTCTTACCTCTCATCTTAGAACTCACAAGCATCTAAACCACATATGCAGCAATAAAATAAAACTAACTATCTATCTATCTATCCTCAGGGAGCCAAACTGTAGCTATTTATGAGTAATGTGTATTATGCAAGCATTATAAAGAGAAATTATAGGTAGCTGAAATTCCTTTCTACAACACATCGATGATTAAAGATATTTAGACAATCAGATAGCCAATTGTTTATGAACAACATACATTACTCATGGTGGTAATTCCACAGAATAAACTAGAAATCATTCAAACAAGAACATAGGCTCTAAGAGTTAGAACGATCTCATAGTTAATGGACAAAAATCTAGAAAAACAAAATACTTCATCTTTCCGCAATCCACAGCATAACATTTGAAAGTCCCACCAATCTTTCTCCAACAGGAAAACAATAATTCTTTATTGCAACAAAAAGTAGTTCTTCTTACAATATTGCTTTACATGTCTAACTGGGAAAAAGCCCCTCCTTCTTCTACGTCTCCTATATTTATACAAAAAGGATGAGACTGTTGGGCTTCCCACAAATGACTTTTGGGCTTCCCAACTCTTCGCTTCCCAAAAATTTCACTTTCCTTAAGTGTTACAAAATCGTTATATATTACAAAAGTGAATGATTATTCATGAGGAGGGCCCGGCTTGGGTATTTAGGAATTTCTTCCATGCCAACACCTCAGATGCAATGCCTTCAAACATGCTAGGTTCTAAAAACTAAATGTTAATCTCGAACTTCAGAGCCTGGTTCTTGATGGCCTCAATTTTGGCCACGCTTAACCGAAGCTGATCCTCCAATAGCTGTACACTAATGGCGGAATGATCTACTTCATCCCTTAATATCTGGTCATCAAGGGCTTTAATATGTTGCACTTTTGCTTCCTCCTCTTGATGCCTCTTCTGCAAAATTTCCACAAATGAATTGTGATCTAGAAAAACATCAAGCCTCTGCTCAGCTTTTACTTGGAACCGGTTGTATGTAATCAGGAGCCTTTTGAAAATATCTATGCATGCTCCTTTCGTCTTCCTAACAGCTTTCTTAAAATATTCTGCTGTGTTTATAGCAAACTCTACTAATTCATAATCCTGCTGAAGAGCCTATTGATTTTTCGAGGGCAGCTCTGCAAGAGTTTCCTCATTATTCTCCAACCTTGCCATTCTTGCTGTCAGGACTTCTAGAACGTCCTAAGATCTATCAACAAAATAAGAGGAAGTCTCTAGAATTTCCTCTAATCAGCCATCCACTTGAAAAACCTTACATCTCTCCTCTTCTATGGCAGCTTGCAGCTGATGCATCTTGGCCTTTTGTGCCAGCACATGCTCCTTGAAGGGTTGGAGGTAAACCTGCTACTCTCTTGCTTCTTCTAGAGCAGTTGTTAAAGAAGAAATCTGCTCTTGAAGCTTCAACTCTTGTTCCTGAGCTTGCTTCTCACTTGCCTCCAAAGTGGTTCTTTGCAGCTCTAAGCCTTCTATTCTTTCCAGAAGCTGCTCCTTCTCTACTCTAAGTTCTTGATACTCTTGCTTCACTCTCTCCAGACATTCCTATGCAGTTTCCCTAAATTTTCTCTCCACTTGGAGGAGCTGTAATTCTTCCTTTGAAGACCTCATCTCTTTTTGCATGTCTTCATATTTCCTTTCTAGCTTGTTGCTTTCTTCTCTCTCTTTTCTCAATGTGTCCTTTAGCTGAGTAGAGGACTTCTTAGATTGCTCCAAGTCTGTCATAATCCTGTCCACATTATCTTCCGAAGCGTGGATCAGTGCAGCTCTGGCTTGAATGGTGAACCTTGTATCTCGATCTGTTCCAAATACAATGGGCATATCTGTTATCATTTTCCTAGGCAGACCTCCTATGTCAACCTTCCTTTCCATTCTCTTCACTATCCTTTTTATCTCCTTGTCATAGAAAACAATGTTAAAATCAGGTATTTCTTCCCCTTTCTTCTGTTCAAAGGGGACCAGTTTCAGTGTAGGGACCACAGACTGTCTAGGTGTGCTATCAGTCAGTACTTCTGGGTCTTGAACCTCGAGGTTTTCAATGTCCTGGGTCTGACCACCAGCTGTGTCAGAGGCTGACTGTTCTATCTCTGTCTGAGTCAGCTTTAGCCTCTCTGCTTCTTGTTGCTGAAGTTCTTCATCAAGCTTTCTTTTCTTTTCTTCTTCTTCTTTCCTTGCATCTTCCTCTGCTTTCCTAGCTGCCTCTTGTGCAGCTTTTCTTTTTTCTTCTTCTTCTCCTTGCAACCAACCTGTAGCTTCTTGTGCCAACCTTTGGGCTTCCTCATTCCATTTCCTGGATTCTTCATCAGCTTTCGCTTGTTCATCCTGCCCCTTCCCACCTGTTGTGGTCATCTTCTTCTTGAACCTTCTCCTCAAGGCTGTCATGTTCAACGCATTTCAGAAGATAGATTCTTCTCTATCCCAATGGTGGGTGTATTCGAAATGGATGTTGTGCTCTTTGCAATGTTCAGCCACTTTGCTGTGAGAGTCATTTCTATGGAAGGGCATCTCACCAAAATGAAACTTTTCTAACTCTTCCACAAACTCATCTGCCTTTTTCACCCTGGTAAATTTATAACTTTCTAACTTGAAGGGCAAAGGGGGATAGGAAGTCTTCTTATGTTCAAACAGAAAACTCCCAATGCCATCCAGGAATACCTGTCTAACTGCCTCTTTGTGAATGATATAATATGTGGCATATTTGGGCAATAGAGAGGGTGCTCTGGAGCCTCCAAACATACTGAAGTAGAGTCCATTTTTAGTCAGGAAATAATCTGCATATTCCTCAATAACCTGTAATGCCTCCTCTAACATGCAGTTGTTGACACTGAGGGGGGGGTGAATCAGTGTGAAGCCAAATTTTAGCTTATCATGGTTAGCTACCAATTCATCAATCCATTACTCTACCATAATCATTTCATAAACATCATTCACATAGCATAAGCATTTAGATCATTAGAAACCATAACACAACAGAACACAACACAGTATAGATTTGTAATCTTTTTATATTATTTTGGTCCGGCTACAACCGTTAGGCAAAATCAGCACCTACTGATACATAGAGCTCCTGCTCTGTATCCGGGACCCTGCCTGGTTTTCTTAGACCCTGCTAAGAAGGGTTTGAGGTATCCTAACCTCAAAAGAAATACAATCTTGCATTTATAGTTAAAGCATGCTGTCACATCAACATCATCTTTCTGTCCATGTCATCACTGTCGCATCACATTGCTGCCAGCATCATACAAGCATCCTTTCTTACTGGTGTACATACACATCATATCAATCTATTCATCACAAGCACAGTTGTCCTATTAGCATATCATTTTGTCCATCAGTTCTTGCACATCATTACTGCTGGTCATAGGTTAGCTCTTCCCTCTGATCAACACTTCTGCAACTCACTACTCAATCTTCGTTGTTCATCAGCACCAGCTCTTCAGTCATCTTATTCATTTGCTTACTGCTGCTCAATAACCTCTGTATTCTAGTTACTGTCAAGTCATCTCTGTCATATCATCAACTCTGCTCATTCTGATGTAACACTTCTCATCCTCCTACCTTATGAACAATCTACTGTCAACTGTGCAAATCACTGCCAGCTACAGTCAACTCTAGGATTTCAGACCTCTGTGATTTGATGCAAGTTCTTTGGAGGCCTCTCTTAACCCACAGTGACTATGCAATATTCAGAACAATAGTCTGGAAGATACAGTCAAGTATGGCAGCCAGAAATGAAAGTTCTCAGGCAATAGATAACCACAACATAAGCACCCAGATTTATAAGAAGATGTATAATGCTGAGTTTACAATACTGGGAGATTATAGATCCAGTAAATTTGCTTTATAGACCAAGAGAACCCTAATAAAAAATGATTGTCCAACACGTCTGTAGCCACCAGTCTGCCATAATCAAACCCCATTCATCACGGTAGTGCTGCTGTTGATGACTGGATGACTGAGTATGCTGCTATGTGCCTGGAACAGCCCTCAATCAACCTTGGCCTGACTGTATGTGCCTTCTGGTGTTCATCCACGAACTAAATAGAATTTTATCATTCTTCAAACTACGGATGGGGACTGTGCATTTGCCAAACTGTTTTTAACCCTCAGGCTGATCACATTCTTCAAACCAATCTCACAAGCCAAGACTTCTTAAGTTTCCAATGTTGCTGGATCAAATTAATTTCTGCAATGTTTCCATTACGCCCGTGACAAATTAATCTTTGCAATTACTGATGTATATTCGTACCAGCCACAAACAATTTGAAGAACTACTGTCTGCGTGTCTTCATAGATCAGGGTTTAAAATGCTGATGCCATCACTGTTTACCAGCCAAGAGCTGCTCTCTGCGTTTTCCCACTTTTCCTGCTGCTAAAGTCCCCAAAAAAAAATTACTAAGCAGGTCTGTCCTCAGAGGCTGCCTACTTGGAAATCACGACCTCAAAATTCCTCAAACAGCGACAAGCTATGAATCCAATTGCTGTTACAAAAGCTTTCCTATCAAGCAATACACACACAGTCTCTACATTGTCTTTGTAGAAAGAAACAATTCCTGAATTGATGCAATAATATCCAAACCAGCGTTTCAAAAATCCAAGCAGAGATCACCTTTCAGAAAATTGGATTTCAGTGTGAAGGGAAGAATAACTTCCAAGCGAATACACTTCAAGTTCTCAACATACATGGGCTTCTCCAATACAAATTATATCAGTCACGAACTTCAATATATAGCATCTCATCATTCATGGCTCATACAGTAGCCTCACCAATCAAATGTCAAATATTTTCATATATCTTCTAGAAAGACTTCACGTACAGGAATTAGGGTAGAAATTAGATATTATGTACTCTCCAATGGCCACAACTGAATACGACAATAATAATTTACCTTCACACAGATGGGGACTGGCATGAAAATTATGTCGTTGGTCTTCAATGGACTCGTAGCAGGAGGACAACTTCAATCTCCATGCAGATGAAAAGGCATGATCCTTCAACCTTCATCAACAGCTTGAAGTCGCAAAGCTGCACGGCTACTCAGATTTTCAAATTTTCAATAGATTCTCAACTTTGAATACTGGCATTTGCTTAAACACGGCTCTCACAAATACATCACCTAGATCAATATATATTTTCAGCTTTCACAAATTTCATAGCAGACTTAAACACGGCTCTAACAAATACATCCTTCTCTGCTGCCACGATTTGCCTCAGTAACCCGCGAATTTCCTGAGCTGCTGCAGATTTGCTCATGTATCCACTGCTCCCACGCTATCTCAAGATATTTCCTTCTGCTGCCACAAGAGTCCAATCACAAATTATATGTTCACAAAGAGAGGTCGTAGATGAGTTATTTATACCAATTTTCGCATTATCTTTAGGCCGACCTGCTAATAAAATATAATTTTTTTATGAAAATTTTGTATGGGCCGACTTGTTATTTTTCAATCTGGGCTGACATATAAAAATTATTTTAATTAATTAAAAAAATTGAGCCGTCATCTAATTTTTATTATTATTATTGGGCTGACATTACATAACCATTTGATGATGAGAAAACCCCACGCAACTGTCTTGATATTTACTAGAATTGCATGCCACTACCATATACCTCCAGTTGTTGCATTTGTCAAATAGTATTCTCACTAACTATGAAGAAATTGTCTTGGATATGAAGGATTTCAAACATGGCATTCGTTCTTAATGCTAGACTACAGATATCAACAGAGATTGACTTACCGCACTTAATCTGCACAGAGAAATTAGCTAGACTGAAACTGACAACTAGGAACCAGTAAGGGTTTTAAAACCTCAGTCATTGATCTCAACACAATCTTGTTCCAGGAAAAAAAGAAGACATACACACAGATTTTCTTGACTGAGCTGAGTCCTTCACTGAGCTAGGTGGAAGCTGATCATAACAAAACATAAGGTTAATGAATTACTGTTATAGTTTTGGCCAGCTGGAATGCATATGAATTAATGTTTCATAAGCTTAATCTGCATCATATCGAAGGCATGTACATAATTCCATCAAGGGAATCAAGGCCATCATCATCAACTTGAGGGTTCAAAGACATCCCATGGAGCCACTACAAGACCAAGTTGGCATCAATGACAATTTCATCAACAATCTCCCCCTTTGTCATTGATGACAACAACTCATGCTCCCCCTATGAGCATGCTCCCCTTTTTGTCTTCATCTCTCCCCCTTTGGCATCAATGGCAAAGGGTGTGCACATACCTGTGTCTGAGATCTCTGATCACTGCTGACTGCTCCCCCTATCAATATGCACGATCCTAGGACCTATCTCTATGTCTAGAGTAACCATCTTCTCCTTTGAGTTCATTCTCCAACCTCATGAACTCAAGGTGTGTTAAGGCCTTTGAGAGACCTTACACTTGGCTTGCCGTATGGCATCCATCCTCCCTGCTCTGATCAGCTTCTCCTTTCTGCAGTTGCTCAGTATTCCTTATCCATACTTGCTTCTTGGCATCTGTCCTTTGAGCATCTGTTCCTTCATAGTCCTTGCTGGTTTTCTTGGCTGAGCTATATGTTAGTCTTCTCATATCATTCCAACAGTTTTGTGCTTTGTGCCCAAATTTGTTGCATGACCAGCACCTAACTAAGCTGTTGGAGCTTCCAACACTTCTTTGATCAACTTCATTTCTCCGTCCCTGATTGTAGGCATTTGTCTTCTGATCTTCAAATCTTCTTGCTGATATGTATGAAGTACTCCTTCTTGGTTGACTTCTTTGACTGGCACATTCATGGGCTTTGTGTCCAAACCCACTGTAGGAGTAGCATCTCACTGTGTGACATGTGGCAGTAACATGTCCATCTTGATTGCATGTCCAACATCTAACTGAGACATTGGGCCTTCCAGCCCTTCTTCTTCCATAAAATCTGCAATCCATAGCCTTATGACCAAAGTTAGAACAACAATAACAATAACCATTGAAGCCACTTTCATACCTGGGTCTTGGAGCTGTTTCCTTTATGAAGTTGCTTTGATGAACATACCTAACTGCTTGTTTCACCTTTGAACTTCCAAAATCCTTGTTGTCATGTGCAGGTGCCTTGGGAGCAGCTTTGGACGTTGATGGACCTACTTCTGGAGTCTTCAGAGACCAAGTGTCATCTTCAAGTTTTTCTTTGTTCTTCTTGTAGCCAAGACCATTTTTGTCAAGTGGAGATCTTTGGCAATCTAAGATCTTATCTAGGACAATTGAACTGTCCTAGAGCTTGACCAAGGCTTCATTTTTCTTACCTTTCTTCCTGAGACCAACTACCTCCATTTCTAGCTTCTAGACTGTTTCCTCCTTTTCTTCTAGCTATCTTTTCAAGATTTCTTCTGTCCTCTTGGCTTCCTCCAGCCGAGTCTTCAAGTCATGATTTACCTCTATTGCTTCTTCAAGTATTTTTAAATCTTTATCATGGTTCTTTTGTTCTAGGGTTAGATCGATCAAATCAATCTTTAGCTGTTCCTTTTCTACTTCCTTTTCCTTCACCAATTTCAGCCAACCTACTCCTTCATGCTTAAGTTTCTTAAGCAACTCCTTTAGTTCAACATTCTGCTTTTGGAGATTATCCATATAATCAAAGGTTTTCGTCCTAAACATATTGTAATCAGATTGATTAAGATCAACTTTGTTCAAGAACCAATCAACTCTGAGATCTATGTGGCATACATAGTTTATAATTCTCTGTTTAGCTTTCAACATTGCTTCATCATCATTTGCAAGAACCTTGTCAATTTCATCACACAAGCTATCATAATCACAAGAGTTCATACCTTTACTAGAGTCCTCTTCCTGTTTATCTTCTTCTTGATTTAGCTCTTCTGGGGGCTTGTCTTCTGATTTCTGATCTGTCTTTTCGGGTTCTGGTCTTGCCTTCTGATACTCACTCTCCAGCTTGAACCATAGGTCTGTTGCTGAGGTGCACTCTCCTACTCTTTCCTTCACTGAACAAGGAAGACCATCCATGAGGAACTTCAAAGCTGTAGTGTTGTCCTTCTTCGCTTCCTTCTGTGTAGCTGATTTTCCTTTCTTGTTTGATGGAGCGGGTGGATTGATGACAATTTCCCAAATCTCAAACTTCTTCAGATAAGCCTTCATTTTGCTCCTCCAACTGAAATAATCTGTAACATCAAGTATAGGCACGTCATTGCTTGATGGATCTTTCTTTTCCTCCATTGTGTCTAAGGATCTCCTTCAAGCTTGTTAGGCTTGTTACTAAGGCCTGCTCTGATACCAATTGTTGACACTAAGAGGGGGGGTGAATCAGTGTGAAGCCAAATTTTAGCTTATCATGGTTAACTACCAATTCATCAATCCATTACTCTACCATAATCATTTCATAAACATCATTCACATAGCATACGCATTTAGATCATCAGAAACCATAACACAACCGAACACAACACAGTATAGATTTGTAATCTTTTTATATTATTTTGGTCCAGCTACAACCATTAGGAAAAATCAGCACCTACTGATACATAGAGCTCCTGCTCTGTATCTAGGACCCTGCCTGGTTTTCTTAGACCCTGCTAAGAAGGGTTTGAGGTATCCTAACCTCAAAAGCAAGAAAAGCTTGCATTTACAGTTAAAGCATACTGTCACATCAACATCATCTTTCTGTCCATGTCATCACTGTCGCATCACATTGCTGCCAGCATCATACAAGCATCCTTTCTTACTACTGTACATACACATCATATCAATCTATTCATCACAAGCACAACTGTCCTATCAGCATACCATTCTGTCCATCAGTTCTTGCACATCATTACTGCTAGTCATAGGTTAGCTCTTCCCTCTGATCAACACTTCTGCAACTCACTGCTCAATCTTTGTTGTTCATCAGCACCAGCTCTTCAGTCATATTATTCATTTGCTTACTGTTGCTCAGTAACCTCTGTATTCTAGTTACTGTCAAGTCATCTCTTCCATATCATCAACTCTGCTCATTCTGATGTAACACCGCTCATCCTGTTGCCTTATGAACAATCTACTGTCAACTATCCAAATCACTGCCAGCTACAGTCAACTCTAGGATTTCAGACCTCTGTGATTTGATGCAAGTTCTTTGCAGGCCTCTCTTAACCCACAGTGACTATGCAATATTCAGAACAATAGTCTGGAAGATACAGTCAAGTATGGCAGCCAAAAATGAAAGTTCCTAGGAAATAGATAACCACAACATAAGCACCCAGATTTATAAGAAGATGTATAATGCTGAGTTTGCAATACTGGGAGATTATAGATCCAGTAAATTTGCTTTACAGACCAAGAGAACCCTGATAAGAAATGATTGTCCAACACATCTATAGCCACCAGTCTGCCATAATCAAACCCCAGTCATCATGGTAGTGCTGTTGTTGATGATTGGATGACTGAGTATGCTGCTCTGTGCCTGGAACAGCCCTCAATCAACCTTGGCCTTACTGTATGTGCCTTCTGGTGTTCATCCACGAACTAAATAGAATTTTATCATTCTTCAAACTGCGTATGGGGACTGTGCATTTGCCAAACTATTTTTAACCCTCAGGCTGATCACATTCTTCAAACCAATCTCACAAGCCAGGACTTCTTAAGTTTCCAATGTTGCTGGATCAAATTAATTTTTGCAATGTTTCCATTACGCCTGTGACAAATTAATCTTTGCAATTACTACTGTATATGCGTACCAGCCACAAACAATTTGAAGAATTACTGTCCGCGTGTCTTCATAGATCAGGGTTTAAAACGCTGATGCCATCACTGTTTACCAGCCAAGAGCCGCCCTCTGTGTTTTCCCACTTTTCCTGCTGCTAAAGTCCCTAAAAAAAATTACTAAGCAGGTCTGTCCTCAGAGGCTGCCTACTTGGAAATCACGACCTCAGAATTCCTCAAACAGCGACGAGCTATGAATCCAATTGCTGTTACAAAAGCTTTCCTATCAAGCAATACACACGCAGTCTCTACATTGTCTTTGTAGAAAGAAACAATTCCTGAATTGATGCAATAATATCCAAACCAGCGTTTCAAAAATCCAAGCAGAGATCACCTTTCAGAAAATTGGATTTCAGTGTGAAGGGAAGAACAACTTCCAAGCGAATACACTTCAAGTTCTCAACATACATGGGCTTCTCCAATACAAATTATATCAGTCACGAACTTCAATATATAGCATCTCATTATTGATGGCTCATACAGTATCCTCACCACTCAAATGTCAAATATTTTTATATATCTTTTAGAAAGACTTCACGTAAAGGAATTAGGGTAAAAATTAGATATTATGTACTCTCCAACGGCCACAACTGAATACGACAATAATAATTTACCTTCACACAGATGGGGACTGGCATGAAAATTATGTCGTTGGTCTTCAATGGACTCGTAGCAGCAGGACAACTTCAATCTCCATGCAGATGAAAAGGCATGATCCTTCAACCTTCATCAACAGCTTGAAGTAGCAAAGCTGCACGGCTACTTAGATTTTCAAATTTTCAATAGATTCTCAACTTTGAATACTGGCATTTGCTTAAACATGGCTCTCACAAATACATCACCTAGATCAATATATATTTTCAACTTTCACAAATTTCGTAGCAGACTTAAACACGGCTCTAACAAATACATCCTTCTCTGCTGCCACGATTTGCCTTAGTAACCCACGAATTTCCTGAGCTGCTGCAGATTTGCTCGTGTATCCACTACTCCCACGCTATCTCAAGATATTTCCTTCTGCTGCCACGAGAGTCCAATCACAAATTATATGTTCACAAAGAGAGGTCATAGACGAGGTATTTATACCAATTTTCACATTATCTTTAGGCCAACCTGCTAATAAAATATAATTTTTTTATGAAAATTTTTTATGGGCCGACTTGTTATTTTTCAATCTGGGCCGACATATAAAAAATATTTTAATTAATTAAAAAACTTGAGCCGAATTCTCTTTATTTCTGAGCCGACATCTAATTTTTATTATTATTATTGGGCTGACATTACATAACCATTTGATGATGAGAAAACCCCACGCAATTGTCTTGATATTTACTAGAATTGCATGCCACTGCCATATACCTCCAGTTGTTGCATTTGTCAAACAGTATTCTCACTAACTATGAATAAATTGTCTTGGATATGAAGGATTTCAAACATGGCAGTCGTTCTTAATGCTAGACTGCAGATATCAACAGAGATTGACTTACCGCACTTAATCTGCATAGAGAAATTAGCTAGACTGAAACTGACAACTAGGAACCAGTAAGGGTTTTAAAACCTCAGTCATTAATCTCAACACAATCTTGTTCCAGGGAAAAAAGAAGACATACACACAGATTTTCTTGACTGAGCTGAGTCCTTCACTGAGCTAGGTGGAAGCTGTTCATAACAAAACATAAGGTTGATGAATTACTGTTATAGTTTTGGTCAGCTGGAATGCATATGAATTAATGTTTCATAAGCTTAATCTGCATCATATCGAAGGCATGTACAAAATTCCATCAAGGCCATCAAGGCCATCATCATCAACTTGAGGGTTCAAAGACATCCCGTGGAGCCACTGCAAGACCAAGTTGGCATCAATGACAATTTCATCAACAACAGTCACACTCCTTCAGGAAAATGAGGGTATACAGTGGCATGATGAACTATTCACAGATCTCTCGGTAATGACTGTGGTACTTGTGCGCCCACAGTGGCTTGTATGCAGCATACATAGGCATCCTCTCCCTGTCCCAGATGCATCTTATGCCAGGGAAAGGCTTACTGTACAATATACAATCGACAAGTATGGAACTCATATAGAATTCAGATCTCTTCTGGGACACTCCTCCCAAAGCCGAGGCCATGCAGGCTGAAAGACTGTTTGATACAATGTTGGCCCAATTGAAAATAGTCCCTTGGTTTGCAACCTAAAAAATAATTGGCATCCATTCTAGTTTGAAGAACCTACCATGAGCTCTTCCAAAAATCCTGTTAAGCATTAGAGCTATGAACCTGTATGGGGCCCTTAAGCTTGCTGTGTCATACTCTCTTGTAGCCCTGGTTCTAAAATAAAATGCTTTCCAGTCAACAGCATTCTCTTAAGGGTCTCAACAAGGTCCATCTAGATGTTGTTCAACCAATCGTCACACAAAAATATTTGAGCTTCTGGCAAGTGGTATGCCAGGGCTACATATCCTGGGCTATAAGCAGCATAGCCTTGTTTGTCAACGTTTTCCAGGATCATAGTAGTTACATCTTCCCGGGGCAGAATCCAACCAATCACCTCAGAGCATGGGAAAAGCTCTAGTCTGGTGGCAATCTTCATTAGTGAAGATCTCTCTATATTGACATAGATACCTTCTTCTTCCAAGCCCATATCAGGCACCTCTCGGTGTGTGATCAGTCTATATATCTCTCCCCATTGGTACTCGGGATCCACACCAGATATGCACTTGGTGTCTTCGTAGATGTATTCAGTTTTGGTAATAACTTCCACTTTAGGGTCCTCTTCGACCACAGGAGCCTTCTTCTTCTGTCGCTTTGACATGTTGAATTCGGAACCTTCTTGTTATACATGCAATTATCATCATTAATACATTCCTGACTATGTTGCAAACATTGAGACAACATGTGCAGCATTTCACTTTATCTATGTTTACCCTGACAGCAATTAGTTAAAAGAAGTAAAAGGTGTACAAGCTAACACCGCTATCTGCTACTAAAACGATTCTATCAACAAATTTGAGCATGAAGCAACTCTACATAAGAATGAAGAAAAATTGAGCTATTAGCAGGTGCCATGATCATCTCACTGTGGGGAATGACAGGGGGATCCAGGCAAAGTTTCAATGGTGTGATTTTAGGAAACAAACTACTGTCTGTGCAAAACCGTGTTCAATAATATGATGTGGTGCTATATAACCCCCACCAGGCTCGAGATCGAAACCAGTCGTGCTCAAACGAAGCTGCTTGAAATGGCGTAGCTTTGACGGATACGGGCCATGTGAGAGGGGAAACTAGTCCTGGCACCATAGGGTGGGGCCGAGAAACCTTCCTCTATTAAGACATCCTCATACCGGGTATATTTGGTGCAGACAGCGTAATGGCCGTCTGCACCAAACCCCCCACTCAATAAGCGCAGGGTCGCATAACACAGGCCGTGGAGTAAAACACACTATGGGTCAAAATTCCCCCCCACTAACACTTACAATACATTCCCTCTACTATATATGCATGTAATTACGAGGTGAAAAAAACAACCGCAGCAAAACCTAGCCATGGGACAAAATCACCAAATGCCCAAACGGAACGGGATAATGTAATAGAAGCCTACCTGGCACTGCTGCGTAATCGATGGGAGGAAAGGCAGTCAAGCTTCCACAGTTGAGCCACCTAGACGCGGGTACCGGCAACAGGGGTCCAACCAAGCTCGAGCAAATGACAGGATGCGATAATGACAGCTTGTGACAGTCAGGAATCACAATAGAATAATAACACAAACCCCCCATATATATATATATATATACAACCACCCGTGGCGGTGAGATATCGGATGGCATAATCCTAAAGATCGGAGGACGAAAGCATAATCCTTTCCGCAATGCCGGGGCACCAAAACAATAATCTATCCATGAGGATAACCGGGAGACAAATAATCACGTGTCGGAGCTCTAAAACATCGGAGTGATATCGGGAAAGGGAGCCGCAACGGCGGGGGCATCAAAGACAAATCATCTCGCAACGTAAGATCTGCACCGGAAGAGAAAACGACTAAACAATCGGATGGATCGTGCTTTCGGCAGCCGCAACGGCAGAATCATAAAGGGCGCCACCTTCCGCAACGTCGGGGTTTAAATAGCTAGACGACCGGAAAATATAGAGCTTTTTGCATCCGCCACAGTGGAAGTCCACAACCCAAAGATCGACGAAAATAACAAAGCAGGATCCGAAATGTTAGAGCAATAATCGGGAGAGTTCACGGTCTGCCGCCCGCAATGGCGGAGAAAGAAATAACAAAACATCCCTATGTAATACCAAAAAATCAGTCGATTAAGAGGAACATATCGGAGAAAATGTAGAATCCAAGATTTACCATTTCACCGCAACGGTGGGAGCACCAACCAAATAAACTTCCGGTTCAAACATGCTGAAAATGCATTCAAAGGCAACGATAAAGTTTGAACAAACAGTGGATTGTTTCAAGTGTTAGAGGAAAAACTCAAACAAGTGGTAGATCAACCCAAGCATTAGAAAAGTCTTTCTGAAAAAATCATTAGATCAAATCAAGAAGAAATAAAATCAAACTAATCTAAGCAAAGGAGGGGCCCAAATTTTTTTGGAATTTTGGGAAAAATTTTGCAGCTGCAACAATTGGCGGCTACCTGGTGAACCCCAGATTTCTGACTTAACTTCTTCCCAGTGTGAGACCGTCTAGAATAAAAGTTGAAATCTTCTAGATGTGTGTATTCCTAAGCTGGCCATATTATGCATTTAAATCATTAGGAAGCAGTTCATTTATTGGAAAAAGGTAACACTAGAAATATTTGCAAGTCTAAATAACTCTTTTGAGGCCTAAGAAGTGAGATTTATTTTACCCATCCTTAGGTAGCTTCTGGCTTTGACACCACAGGATTGTAACATATGGTAAACAACATTATCCTTTTGTTCCTCATTCCCATGCCAACTGCACTTTCTTGTGCCATTTTAACTTTAGTTCTTTTGAGTCCTCCATCTGCCTTTCTTTCTAAATTTTATTCAGGCTCCTCTATCCATAGTGTCCTTTTGTGTGAGAGAAGAATTTGCTTTTCATCTCATGGACGGAGAGGAACTTTTGGCAATTTGAGATTGATGCTTTTGATACTTTGCTTTGATATGTAATTTTCTTTAGGAGTTTTGACTCTTGATAGCTTTTAGCTTTTCTGAAATCATGGCATGAGATCATTTATATATGATATATTGTTTACCTTGCTTCCTTTCTGTGGGTCCATTGCTATCACTCCCTTGGACATTTTAGATGTGAAATGGATGGAGCCTCGAAATAGTATTCCAGAGTTGTTAATTCTGAGTTATTTACATGGGTTAAGTAGAACTTTAATGAATGAATGGCCAGTTAGGAACACTTCTACTAGAAGACATTCTATGTTTCCAAGCACAGTCTTTTTCTCAAGATTTCAGCTAATGAAGAACCCTGATGTTTCCATTGCAAACAAAAGTTTGCCTCTTTATTCAAAACCAAAAGAACTAATAACAAAGCATTTAAACTACAAGAAAACAGCATAAAATCAAAGAAACAGCATCAAAGCATTAAAGAAACAAATAAACTTATTTATGTACAAAGCAAACAGAAAAGAAAAAGTGTGCCTGCCCTTAAAATTCTTCAATCTAATGAGTTAAAGGGCTAGGCTGCAATGCAAGCTAAAGAATCTATCCATGGTCTAAGTGTACCATTTTTGAAATTGAAACCATGTCTACTAGTCTACAGTCATCCTCATCAGTCTAAGGAAGTTGAAGGAGATCAGACTGAGTGTCAAATATAGAACTGGCCTTTCCCGAGGTATGATGCCTTATCTTAAGTTTTGTAAGATAATTTCCCAGGACAGAATTGGCAGATTCATTTCCTCCCCCCAGCTAAGTGACAGTATGCTTCATATAAGGCTCTCAAAATTTTAACCTGATTAGGGGTACCCTTAAGAGGTAACCATAAATGAGACCAGTCTGAAGCAAAATAGCCTTTTAACCTGGCAGACCAATCTCGGTTGAGGATAAGCCCATATCCATCCGGTATGTCAACCACCATAATGTCAATAAATTGACATATCTTGTTATTTGTAGATAAGTGAATGAGAACATTATTTATTTCTACCACTACCTTGACATTTGTTCTATCTAATTGCAACAATTCCCAAGCTGTAGGCTATGGCTGCCCATTAAGCTTGTTGCAAACTTCAAGTGGCATAACATTTACCGATGACCCAGAATATACGAAGCAGTTATGCACATTATGATTCAGCATTTCCAGAGTTAAAAGAAAAGGTGGGGTTTTATATTTTTCTTCCCAATCGCCTTCTACTCTCGACTAATTTTCCGTGGGTATATCCTTTTTAGGTTCCTTAATTTCAGTGTTTCATTCATCAACATCTACCTGTCCTTCCACAGGTTTGGCAAGCTCATTGATTGGTTCTTTTTTCTGATTGATAGGAGTGACTTCAGGTGTTTTATCTTCAACATTGGCATTTACCTTTCTCTTAACATTGGTTTTCAATCTCATAATCTTTGAAATTGTTGAATCCATATCCTTTGTTGCTGTAGGTGTGCATTCATATTTGAGAGCACTTTCTTCTGTTTCAAAAAGTGAGACACCATCCCATGAAAACATGGTATCATCCTTTTGTTTTTCTATGGTCTTGCCTTTATTTTCTTCTTTACCACTGTCCTTAGTCACTTTAGAGTCTAACAGTTGATTCATAACCAATGTCATTGAGTTTAACCATTGAGGACACTTCTTTTCAGAATGAGGCTGTTGGTGAAAAGTGCAGAAATTATCCCCCCCTACCTCTGTTATATTCATTGATGCTGAATTTGGTGGAGGGATTTTCCATTGGTTGTTATTCTCCCTTTTTGGGTAGTAGGGTCGGTAAGCCTTCTGAACTTCCCTTTCTTTTTGTTGGAGCAGGGTCCCGCAGCTACAGAAGAAGCTGCTAGTTTTGGCGGAAAGAAGACAAGGCAGGGCTACGACACCGTAGCACGTTTCCAGCTGGAGAGCAGAGCCGGAAACCGTGACTTTTTTTGGGATGCGAAAGTCAAAGAAAGGCAACGGTACCTGAGCAGCCGAGAAGGGAGAGCTCACCCACTGCATTGAAGGCAGCGGCGGAAGACAGGAGGACTCAGCGACCCTCATAAAGAAGAAGGAGCAACGAGGCTCAAGCATTGAAGGCGAAGGACAGAAAGCAGAGAAGCGGTGCATAGTACCCATGGTCAGTGCCGAGAAGCATGGAAGACTACAGAGAGCTGTGGTGTGATGGGAAGTGGCTACCTCAAGGACAGAGAGGACCGACTGTCACTAATTAGGGTTTGGGTTACTGTTGGGACAGGCCCACAGTGTTGTAATGGCGAGACCTTCAGGACGCCTATAAAATCTTGTATTTTGTATTGTAAAGGGTTTGTTGGTTCGTATGATGATTATTTAGTTGGTTAGTTGATTATATTTTTGAAGTAGACTCAGGAGTCAGTCAGACAGACTGTGTTGTAACGTTCCAGACACCTAGCTTGTCTGTGAGTCATTTGAGTCTGTATGTAACCATCCACAGAGAGGAAAGAGAGGGAAGGATATATTGAAAGAAAGGAAATATAGAGATAGAAATAGACCAGAGATCTAGAAGAGATCTCGCGCTGCATATGTGGTGCAACAGACTGTGCTAACTTCCCTCAAGATATATAATAGAAGCACAATTTGGTGGACGTAACTCCCATCCTGGGGTTGAACCATGTTAAATATGTGTGTTATGTGTTGTATGGATGTGATTGTGCTTGCTTATTAGTCCTAGTTATTATGCATATAATGTTAGTTGCAGTAAGTGAATGTATGTATTGTTCAGCTCACGGTAATGCAGGAAGATAGAGATTAGTTGAAGTATTTTAGTAAGCTGCTTAAAGACTCCTTTACGTCTGTTTCTAATGACCATATATAACGTCCAGGAAGTAGAGTTTCGCACAGTGACACATTCAACGCTAAGAGTGCAAAGTCGTAGTGGTAAGATATCGCAGAGAGGCAATATCGCACCAGCAGAGGAGCTGCGGTGCGTGATACTGCGAGCTGAGGGCTTAGCGTTGAGGAGAGATCGGGTGTCCCACAGGGCGCAGAGATGCGATAAGGTTGGAGATATTGTGAGTAAGTGGAAGTTGTGTGACGTGGGAAGAAACCGTGCGACTTGCGCGTGGATAAGAATCGCACGGCTAAAAGCGCTGCGAGTAGAAGGGGACGTGCGATGTGCCAATATAGCTGATTTTGTGGCTCGCAGGAGTAAGAGAAAAGAAGTAGGATGCGCAGAACCTAGTCCAAGACACTTGAGTCTTGGCCAACCCATTAGATTCACTTCGGGTGAGAGTTCAGATCGCTTCGCGGTCTTTCGCCGAAAGGGCCATTGAGTTAGGGGTGTTGTTGATTGTTTATAGTAAACCCGGGTCTGCCCATGCAATCAACAAATGGTTCCGTTGCCGATTTAAATGACTGGGAGTTAATGTTCTGTTGGCATCTTACTAGAGAAGAGTTTCACCAGTGGCTAGATTCAGACTTAAGGGAGTTCGCCAAGAAAGAGAATCGGAGTCCAAAACTGAGCACAGAGGCCTGGTTAGAAAAGCATATCGCTTCAGACATACACGCTATATTTTTTACAACCTATGGAAACGACCTTTTCGACTGGTTATCTAAGTTGATAGATGGGAATACATTCAAGAAGAAAAGAAACATTGTATAGACATCGGAGCTGATTCAGACCGTGCAGAACCTCGACAATCCGATTACAAGAGCAGTGGACTTCTAGCTGACAAGTGTGCTAGAAGGCTTTCTTACATAATTTGTAGTTGACCAAAGAAAGAGCTTCAGCGTGGCTGAATGATACTTCTTCAGAGGATATCGTGGTAAGTACCTAAGATCTCTAAACTTGTCCCTTAAGATGCTGCTATATGAAAAAGGAACAATGGATCTAATCTCAGATGAATAAGTAAAGATAGTAATGTCACAAGAGTTTGAAAGTGATTTTGATGATATTGGACGAACACGTAGTGGAAAGAAGTATAAAGTAGATTTTAGTTCTCCTATATTTGAAGACAGTTCAGACAGTATTAGACAACAGAGCCCTAGCACCACAGAAGAACCAGAGGGGGGTATCCCTTACCACCCCTATACTCCATAGAAGCAGACAGGGACTCAGAATAACCCCGTAGGTACTCCATCTAGTAGCTCATAGTCAGTACCTACTCCCGCTACAGCACCTTCACCTACACCGCTGAGTGGTAGTACCCCAGTCAGTCAAAACCCGCCACAAGGAAATAGAATGGGAGACGACATGAAGCTACCTATTTTTAAAGGTACAGGAGCAGAAGACCCGGAACAGCATTGGTTCCTATGCGAAGCTATGTGGACCATTAAAACAATCAATGATGATAACCTTAAACTTGTACAGTTGGTCACCACACTTAGAGACAGAGCCTTGACATGGTACATAAAGTATACTACATTACCCAAGACGCTTGCCTAGGTCAAGAACGCCATGATTAAAGAATTTAAGAAACCTAAGTCTGAGTCTCAGTGCATTACAGAGCTTAAGGATATTAAGCAGCTACCATCAGAGTCAGTATGGGACTTCGACCAGAAATTCAAAGCTCTTATAGACCAAGTAAGTTTTGAGTTTGCGCCGGAGCAGCATAAGGAATGGTTTATTGCAGCACTGCTCCCTCATATCAGAATGCCACTAATGCAGCAGAAACTTACTACTCAAGATGAAGCGTTGGAGATGGCAATGAAACTAGAGGCTTCACCTTTAGCAGAAACTAGTACAGGCATGACAACTCTACAGACCCAGTTGGCCAACCTTACGTTACAAATACACGAACTTAAAAAAGGGAAAGAGGTTATGCAGGACATATGGTGCATAAAGTGTAGAGCACAGGGCCATAGTAAAGACAACTGTCCAGTCTTTGCAGAATATTTAGCGTCAGGGGCTCCTAACCCCTTACCATGAACACAAGGGCCATGGTGTGAAATATGTAAAACACAAGGACATCCACCTCAGCAATTCCCTTTGCTTCAAAAGTATGTACAGACACCTAAAAACCTATATTGTATTTTCTGTAAGTTCATCAGGCACGATCAACAAGACTGCCGAGCTTATGATCTCATGTCAGAAAGAACACATGATGTGTACAGAGTCCAAGTAGACACACAGGGTCCAGCAACAGGACCACAGCCGGATCAGACTTATGGAGGCCGTGGAGGAGGATTCAGAGGACGAGGCCGTGGAGGAGGCTTCTCATGTGGAGAAGGCTTTGGCCGAGGAGGAGGTTTTGGCCAAGGTCGTGGACCAGTCACTTGTTATAATTGTGGAACCACAGGACACTATGCTAGAGACTGTCAAAACGCCACTACTACTTGTAACTACTGCAAATCTTATGATCATACCATAGAAGAGTGTCCTATCTTGATGGCTAAGATCAGAGACCCTAAACCAGCCGCACATGAGAACATCCAACTTATCGTTGCTGAGAAGGCAGAACTAGAACCAAGAGTCAATATTGTGACTCGGAGCGGTGCTTCCACCAGTGGCACATTGTAGGAGACCGGAAAGAACACAAGTCAGGGGTGGGTGCGCAGAGCTCCTAGTAAAGCAACAGCACTCGACCTACAGAAGAATAAAGAGACCTTTCATGAAGCCAAGGCTTCCTTTGACGAACTTACACCATCAGGACCGCAGGTACCGCCATCTAGGAGCGTACCGCAGCAAGTACCTTGTAGCGATAGCCCCGAGCAGGCACAGCAGGCTACCACATCGGGAAGATGTGACGACGATGAATCAACAGGAAGTGTACAAGCCTTCCTGCACAGCTGCTTGAAACTCCTGAGAAATGATAAAGCTGTTGGTGAGCTACAGTGCATGATAGATCAGTGCCAGCAACCCTCTCTCTCGGGCAGTGCACACCGCGCTATCCATAATATTACGAGACATACAAGGACAGGAAGAGAGATGAAATTCACAGCGCAGATTGGTGAGTTTGAAATGGATGAGGTTGTCTTAGATTTAGGATCAGAGGTGAATGTTCTAACTAAGCAGACATGGGAACAGATGGGTAGTCCTCAGTTAGCCCTATCACCTATCCACCTGAGATTAGCTAATTAGCAGCGAGTATCACCATTGGGTCGACTACCGCAGGTTCCAGTTGATATTGACGGAGTTCATACTTTTGTGGACTTCAAGGTTATAGAAATCATTGGTGACAGTCGACCATATCCAGCACTATTAAGTATTGATTGGGCGATTGGCAGCAAAGCTGTCATTGACCTAAAGAAACGACAAATGACCTTCGAGGATGCGCAGATCCGGGTCATCGCACCGCTAGACCCTTACCAAGGTCCTAGATATATTGAACCCATCCGAGCAGAGGAAGAGGCACATAACATCAATAGCCTCTACCAGATGACTACAAACCAGAATGACTACATCAATCCAACCGCAGAAGGGAACATTAGTTGGCGATGCAACAGCTCATGCACATCGGATTCTGATGTTGGTCTAGAAAACTGCCAGAATAGACTTTACAAAGTCTCAGCGCGCAGATGTGCGTTTATTAGTAAGTCACTGCGATGGATTGGCGCCGAGATCACTGAGACTCCATCATATCAAGGTCTGACGGATATCCAAGATTTTTTTGAACAGTTTGAGCAACAAATTCCTCATGAGCAGAGGATCGCAGCTATGGACCTTGCAGTTCGAGCCACACCTGCAAGATGGTGGTATGCGCATAAATAGAATATCGCATCATGGGATAATATGAAAAGACTGATGGCGATCAGATTTTCTGATGATAGAGAGTATGTTCACCAGAATTACACAGGAGAAACTGATCCTAGAGCACACATTCAGACATGTGAACAGAACTGGTCGGACATTCCAGAGGATGAATGGGTTCACAGATTCATTCACACATTGGACACAATTCCAAGGAACTGGTATACAGAGACTGAGCTGCGCAAGGGAACAACCACATGGTCACTTATGACAGACAGCTTCCTACTCACCTTTGCATTTGAGTCAGAACATCCAAGTGTTGCTCAGGCCCTAGACATAATCAAGACAAAGATTTTTGAGGATCGCACCATCTCAGTACCAGTCCAACCTGAGTGGACTATCCAGCTAGAAGAGGCGTTGGAATGCTATAATTTTGCATCAGAATCAGAGGAGGCGGATGAGGACCCTCGCAATACCAACATCCCTGAATCAGAAGGCACTCGCAATGTGGAGGGACCACAGCTAGAGACTCCAGCGATCACTAAGCCCATCAAGATTAAAAATATCAATATCGGCACAGACGCAGAACCTAAGTTTGCCTCTATTGGAGACTACTGGAATGATGAAACAGTCGGACAGATTGCAGATCTGCTACATGACTACCAGGACCTATTTCCCACCAAGTTCACAGAGATGAAGGGAATAGTTGGAGACCTGGGAGTCATGAGGATACCATTAAAGGAGGATGCTAGACCTGTTAAGCAGCGCCCATACAGATTGAATCCGCGCTACAAAGAAAAAGTAAAGGATGAAATTGATAAAATGCTAGCAGCAGGCATCATCGAGCCAGTTGAGGAAAGTGAATGGGTTATCCCTATGGTAGTGCAAGAGAAGAAAACAAAAGGGGATATCAGGATCTGTGTTGATCTGCGAAAACTCAATGATGCATCACTTCATGATCCATTTCCAACACCATTCACTGATGAAGTATTAGACAATGTGGGAGGACAGGAGGTTTACTCCTTCACCGATGGGTTTTCAAGATACCATCAGATTAGAATACATCCAGAAGATCGATCCAAGACCACCTTTGCAACAGAATGGGGCTCGTTCCAGTATACGGTAATGTCCTTTGGTCTTAAGAATGCACCAGCTATATTTTCTAGAGTAGTAGTTGCTGTATTTAAAGAATACATTCATAAATTCTTGGAAGTATATTTTGATGATTAGACTGTATTTGGGTTAATCGATAAGCACATAGGCGATCTAAGACTGATGTTAGAGAAATGTAGGCAGTACCAGATTTCTCTAAACTTGAAAAAATGTATATTCTATGCACCGTTTGGCATCTTGTTGGGTCACATTGTTTGCAGACAAGGTTTGATGGTAGACCTCGCCAATATCGCTATCATTGTAAACCTTCCAGCACCCAACTCAGTCAAGCAACTGAGGACAGTAATTGGTCACACCGGCTATTATAGAAAGTTTATCAAGGGCTACGCAAAGATTACAGCACCGATGGAGAAATTGCTCAAGAAGGATGTAAAATTCCTATGGAACGAGGAATGCCAGCAGAGCCTAGACATACTTAAGGAGAATATGGTTACAGCACCCATCCTAGTATTTTCGGACTAGACTAAGCCTTTCCATGTACATGTGGATGCATCCGAAATCGCATTAGGAGTCGTCTTGACCCAGCCAGGAGAAGGGGATCTCGACCATCCCATCGCATATTCCAGCAGAAAGCTATCCACAGCGGAAAGAAACTACACCACAATAGAAAGGGAGGGCTTAGCTATGGTATATGCACTGCAGAAGTTCAGGCACTATCTATTGGGCACCTCGTTTAAAATGTTTACTGACCATTCCGCATTAAAGTACCTAGTCAATAAACCAGTGTTAGGGGGGAGAATCTGCAGATGGTTACTCCTATTCCAGGAGTATGATTTTGAAATCATTGTGAAACTAGGAAGACTGAATGCAGGACTGGATCATCTATCGCGGTTAGACTCAGGAGAAGAGCCCAGTAACCTAGAAGACAATCTGCCAGATGCACCATTGTTTTCCATACAGATTGCAGATGAGTACTATGCCGACATTATTCAATTCCTCACCACGGGAGTAGCACCTGATGAGTTTACTAAGTAGCAAAAGAAACAGTTGGTTGTTAAGGCAGCAGACTTCACCCTCGTTGCAGGATTCCTATACAAGTTGGGACCGGATGAAGTTCTACGCAGATGTGTAATGCCACATGAAAAAGACGTTATTATCAAAGAGGCTCATTCAGGAACCGCAGGAGGTCATTTCGCTGGAAAACCGACTGCGTAGAAAATCTTATAGGCAGGCTTGTGGTGGCCTACATTGCATAAAGACACTAAGGACTTTTGCAGATGCTACGATATCTGCCAAAGGGTAGGAAAACCCTCACGACGCGATGAAATGCTGTTGCAACCGCAGGTCACGTTGCGCGCATTTGACAAATGGGCTATAGACTTCGTGGGTCCAATCAACCCACCAGGGAAGCGCACTGGTGCGAGATATATTATCACTGGAACAGAGTACCTCACCAGATGGGCAGAGGCCAAAGCAGTAAGAAATTGTGATGCTGCTATAGCTGCACAGTTCCTCTTTGAAAACATCATCAACAGGTTTGGATGCCCAATAATTTTGATGAGCGACCAAGGTACACATTTCTTGAACAGTACTATTGAGGCATTAACAGAAGAATTCCAGATCCAGCACCATAAGAGCACTCCCTACCACCCCCAGGCTAACAGTACAGTAGAGGCCTTCAATAAGATTTTAGAAAATGCTCTTACTAAGATCTGTAACAGCCAGAGGAATGATTGGGACCTCAGAGTTAACGCTGTCTTATGGGCATACAGAACCACATGCAAGAAACTTATGGGACACACACCTTTCAGCTTGGTATATGGACAAGAGGCTGTTATTCCTATGGAGTATATTATTCCCAGCTTAAGAATCGCTCAGATTACCGAGATGACTGATACAGACATAGTCGAAGCAAGGCTCGCGGAGTTGCTTGCCCTAGAAGAAGAGAGGTTCATCGCTGGATTCCATCAGAGAGTGCAGAAGGCCCGAGAAAAAGCTTGGCATGACAGACACATTAAGAATAAGACTTTCTAGACCAGAGACCTGGTGCTCCTCTATGACAGCAAATTTATCAAGTTCCCGGGGAAGTTTAAGACTCATTGGCTGGGGCCATACCAGATCCAACAAGTCACAGAAGGAGGTGTCGTTCAGCTCAACCAGCTGAACGGGGAGCTCTTGCCCACATGGATTAATGGCAGTAGGCTGAAACTCTATAGTGATAGCCTCCCCACCTCTCAGCCCTAGCATGAACAGTTTAAGATGATGCAGATGTCCAGTGTAGTTGAAAGGAGGCATCGCACCGGGAATGAGTCTACACCCCCCCCCCAAAAAAAAAAAAAAAAAAAACTTTATTGACACTGTTTATTCGTGCAGGTGATGCAGAGTTCCATCGCAGCAGTCAGATGTTTCCCCCTGCCACGTATTCAGTTTACAACTGACAGTGGGCTAGTAAAGTCACTATCTGACAGGTAGTTAATGAAGAAATGACCGGTATCCTCTACCGTAGATTTGCCAGCAGTATAATAAATTTTTCCAGATTTGGTAAATCTCCGATGACACTGGTGCCTGGATATGCACGTTTTGAGGGACACATGATCATATCTCAGCAATTATGACAGATCAGAATGATGGGTAGGGTCTCGTCCACGTAATTATGATGACCAACGAGGTTGACCCAGGAGGACCGTTGTGTCTGGTAGTATGCCTTCGACATAAAAGCAGACATCCTTATAGTAGGAAGGGTACAATTGCCAAATCTTGAGAGCTATGCAAGGCAGTGCTAAGTGTCCCCTGTGCAGAGCCAATTAAGTTGCAGAGTACAGTGACCTCCAGAGTTCGAAGCCACTGCATGCCTAGAGTATTGAGCCAAGCGGATTCTGACTGAAGCCGAACCTATAAAAGTAAGGTTTAGAAAGAACGTACTGGCCGTGCGTTCACCATGACGGCGCCACCCAAGGTTGTGAAATTAGAGACAACACAAGTTAGACAGTCGCTAAGGATGAAGAGTCAAGCGCCAAAAGTAGAAGTTGTCACTAAAGTCTCTGCTAAGGAGAAGAAGAATGCCGAGCCGATCACTGAAGATAAGAAAGTAGAGCAGAAGAATGATGAGAAGAAACCTCCCGCTAGGAGAAAGGTAAAAATGAGAAAAAGAAAGCAACGGGAGAAAATCGCTGACCTATCTGATCAGCTAAGAAAAGCACGAAAGATTGTGAAGGTACTGAAACAGAAACCTGAGGGTCAAAGGCAGCATGTGGATCTGGACCACTTCGAAGAGAAGAGAAGTGGAAGAAGACTGCAAACCCAGCGAAGGGGAGACTTCCAGAATGAGGACAAAGGATTGTTCTCAGAGCGGAGTTCATGGGTTGCTTCTTCTCCATCCATGAGGCTCTAGATGGAAGGAAATGTTTGAGAAGGCTGGAAGATACAGATTTTCCTTGTGATAAAAGTTCTAACCCAGATAAGAAGGAAAGGATATATGTGGAACACTTCTCAAACACTAGAGCGCTTATAGAGAAGAAAGAGCGAAGAGAGAAAAACTGTGACTATGGGCAGAAAAGATAAGAGAGCCCAGCGAACTAAGTTACCGAAATTCCAAGAGAACATGACGAGGAGATGAAGAATGAAGTCGCAGGACTTCAAGGCAGGCTACAGCGCACTTCGCAGGAGGCAAAGGATAAGTTGCAGCAGGAGAATCCTGTTGCAGGTGGCTCGAGGATGATCCACAAGTGAGTGTTAGGGGACTGTTGGAGTAGGGTCCCGCAGCTACAAAAGAAGCTGCTAGTTTTGGTGGAAAGAAGACAAGGCAGGGCTACGACCCCGTAGCACGTTTCCAGCTGGAGAGCAGAGCCAAAAACCGTGACTTTTTTTGGGATGCAAAAGTCAAATAAAGGCAACGGTACCTGAGCGGCCGAGAAGGGAGAGCTCACCCACTGCATTGAAGGCAGCGGCGGAAGATAGGAGGGCTCAGCGACCCTCATAAAGAAGAAGGAGCAACGAGGCTCAAGCATTGAAGGCGAAGGACAGAAAGTAGAGAAGCGGTGCATAGTACCCATGGTCAGTGCCGGGAAGCATGGAAGACTGCAAAGAGCTGTGGTGTGATGGGAAGTGGCTACCTCAAGGACAGAGAGGACCGGCTATCACTAATTAGGGTTTGGGTTACTGTTGGGACAGGACCATAGTGTTGTAATGGGGAGACCTTCGGGCCGCCTATAAAAGCTTGTATTTTGTATTGTAAAGGGTTGGTTGGTTCGTATGATGAGTCTTTAGTTGGTCAGTTGATTATATTTTTGAAGTAGACTCAGGAGTCAGTCAGACAGACTGTGTTGTAACGTTCCAGACACCTAGCTTGTCTGTGAGTCATTTGAGTCTGTATGTAACCATCCACAGAGAGGAAAGAGAGGGATGGATATATTGAAAGAAAGGCAATATAGAGATAGAAATAGACCAAAGATCTAGAAGAGATCTCGCGCTGCATATGCGGTGCAACAGACTGTGCTAACTTCCCTCAAGATATATAATAGAAGCATAGTTTGGTGGACGTAACTCCCATCCTGGGGGTGAACCACGTTAAATGTACGTGTTATGTGTTGTATGGATGTGATTGTGCTTGCTTATTAGTCCTGGTTATTATGCATATAATGTTAGTTGCAGTAAGTGAATGTATGTATTGTTCAACTCACGGTAATGCAGGAAGATAGAGATTAGTTGAAGTATTTTAGTAAGCTGCTTAAAGACTCCTTTACATCTGTTTCTAATGACCATTTAATCACAATATAATGTCCAGGAAGTAGAGTTTCGCACAGTGACACAGTCAACGCTAAGAGTGCAAAGTCATAGTGGTAAGATATCACAGAGAGGCGATATCGCACCAGCAGAGGAGCTGCAGTGCGCGATACTGCGAACTGAGGGCTTAGCGTTGAGGAGAGGTCGGGTGTCCCACGGGGCACAGAGATGTGATAAGGTTGGAGATATTGTGAGTAAGTGGAAGTTGCACGACGTGGGAAGAAACCGTGCGACTTGCGTGTGGATAAGAATCGCACGGCTAAAAGCGCTGCGAGTAGAAGGGGACGTGTGATGCGCCAATATAGCTGATTTTGTGGCTCGTAGGAGTAAGAGAAAAGAAGTAGGATGCGCAAAACCTGGTCCAAGACACTTGAGTCTTGTCCAACCCATTAGATTCACTTCAGGTGAGACTTCAGATCGCTTTGCGGTCTGTCACCGAAAGGGCCAGTGAGTTAGGGGTGTTGTTGATTGATTATAGTAAACCCAAGTCTGCCCATGCAATCAACACTTTCTCTAAATCTATTAATCGGTTGGATAGTTTCTGAATCATTTTCAGCATTCCCTGATAGTCATGTGATTGTTCTTCTTTAGGTTTGGATAGCAATAAGGCCCTTCTCCCGATAGTTTTATCTTTAGGTTGTTTGGGATAGTCTTATATGCTTTCCTTTTCAGCCTCTACCCTCTCTGCTTCTTCATAAGTTTCTACCAATGTAGGTTTGACTTTCACTTTGGCCAACATGGCGAGCTCAGGTCCCAGGACTAAGGTATAATATTCAATTAAGACTTTGTCTGAGGGTCTGTCAGTTTCAGAGAAGTTCTTTAGGTATGTTGAAAACCTTTGACTAAAATGGTTTACCTTCTCATCTTTATCTTTTTTTAACAAACCAAGACCTTTCATTAGAGAAGCATGTGTCTTTTGAGCTGAGTATTTGCTTCTGAAAATTATTTCGAAAGTGTCCCAATCAGGAATAAAGTTTGCAGGCAAACTGAAATACCAGGATGCTGATGCTCCTTTAAAGGTATGTGAGAATAATCTACATACAACATCCTTGTACTCCCCTGCCCTTAACCCTTCTATCGCTAAATAGAAAATTTGTGAGTGGTCATCTACAGCAGTCTTTTCCTCGAGATCAAACTTAGGAAGCAGCTTATCAAATGCCTGAGGTAGGTTGTGCAATGGAGGTGTGAGGTTTAAAGGTGATCTAGCTCTCCAAGTCGGTAGTGGGTTGGGCTGATTCACATTTATACCATCCATGAGCAAAGGTGAATGAACAAGACTCTAATTTAGAAACACCGTAAGATGAAATTGGGCATTCTTGCTCTAAAGGTAGAACCATAACTTGTAAGTACTAGGGTTAAATCGAAAGCTTCCAAATATCTGCTGGTGGGGTAATCTTGGGAAAATAAGTTTCCATGGCCAGCCATGCACTGGTGGCCCTCCTTCTAGCGCTAGAAACTGTTAAGGCCTCGAAATTCGCAGGCAACAACAGCAAGGGATTCTCCCCAGTCAACGTTCCCAACTAGCCCGTGACTTTTTGGTATGGGGAATCCATCTGGTTTGCGGTCTGGCTACTGTAGGTCAAAGTAACAAAAACAAAGGCTTTACCGGTTGCGGCCCGGTCCACCGTGTATATTTTTTGTATTTTTTGACTTAATGTATGATATGCATATGCCTAATTAACCATGCAGGGTGATAAGGATGCGAGGAGTAGTCACAACGTGATGCGCAGGTTCTTACCTCTTGTCTTAGAACTCACAAGCATCTAAACCACATATGCAGCAATAAAATAAAACTAACTATCTATCTATCTATCCCTGGGGAGCCAAACTGTAGCTATTTATGATTAATGTGTATTGTGCAAGCATTATAAAGAGAAATTACAGGTAGTTGGTATTCCTTTCTACAACACATGGATGATTAAAGATATTTAGACAATCAGATAGCCAATTGTTTATGAACAGCATACATTACTCATGGTGGTAATTCCACAGAATAAACTAGAAATCATTCAAACAAGAACATAGGCTCTAAGAGTTAGAACGATCTCATAGTTAATGGACAAAAAGATGGAAAAAAAAAATAGTTCATCTTTCTGCAATCCACAGCATAACATTTGAAAGTCCCACCAATCTTTCTCCAACAGGCAAACAATAATTCTTTATTGCAACAAAAAGTAGTTCTTCTTACAATATTGCTTTACATGTCTAACTGGGAAAAAGCCCCTCCTTCTTCTACGTCTCCTATATTTATACAAAAAGGATGAGACTATTGGGCTGCCCACAAATGACTTTTGGGCTTCCCAACTCTTGGCTTCCAAAAAAATTCACTTTCATTAAGTGTTACAAAATCGTTATATATTACAAAAGTGAATGATTATTCACGTGGAGGGCCCGGCTTGGGTATTTAGGAATTTCTTCCATGCCAACGCCTCAGATGCAATGCCTTCAAATGTGCTAGGTTCCAAAAACTGAATGTTAATCTTGAACTTCACAGCTTGGTTCTTGATGGCCTCAATTCTGGTCGCGCTTAACTGAAGATGATCCTCCAATAGATGTACACTAATGGCGGAATGATCTACTTCATCCCTTAAGATCTAGTCATCAAGGGCTTTAATATGCTGTACTTTTGCTTCCTCCTCTTGATACCTCTTCTACAAAATTTCCACAAACGAATTGTGGTCTGGAAAAACATCAAGCCTCTGCTCAGCTATTACTTGGAACCGGTTGTATGTAATCAGGAGCCTTCTGAAAAATTCTGTGCATGCTCCTTTCATCTTCTTAACAACTTTCTTAAAATCTTCTACTGTGTTTATCGCAAACTCTACTAAGTCATAATCCTGCTGAAGAGCCTATTGATTTTTCGAGGGCAGCTTTGTAGGAGTTTCCTCATTATTCTCCAACCTTGCCATTCTTGCTGTCAGGACTTCTAGAACGTCCTGAGATCTATCAACAAAATAAGAGGAAGTCTCCAGAATTTTCTCTAATCGGCCATCCACTTGCAAAACCTTACATCTCTCCTCCTCTATGGCAGCTTGCAGCTGATGCATCTTGGCCTTTTGTGCCAGCACATGCTCCTTGAAGGGTTGGAGGTCAACCTGCTGCTCTCTTGCTTCTTCTAGAGCAGTTGTTAAAGAAGAAATCTGCTCTTGAGGCTTCAACTCTTGTTCCTGAGATTGCTTCTCACTTGCCTCCAAAGTGGTTCTTTACAGCTCTAAGCCTTCTATTCTTCCCAGCAGCTGCTCCTTCTCCACTCTAAGTTCTTGATACTCTTGCTGCACTCTCTCCAGACATTCCTGTGCAATTTCCCTAACTTGTCTCTCCACTTGGAGGAGCTGCAATTCTTCCTTTGAAGACCTCATCTCTTTTTGCATGTCTTCATATTTCCTTTTTAGCTTGTTGCTTTCTTCTCTCTCTTTTCTCAATGTGTCCTTCAGCTGAGCAGAGGACTTCTTGGATTGCTCCAAGTCTGTCATAATCATGTCCACATTATCTTTCGAAGCGTGGATCAGTGCAGCTCCAGCTCGAATGGTGAACCTTGGATCTCGGTCTGTTCCAAATACAACGGGTGTATCTATTATAATTTTCCCACGTAGACCTCCTGTGTCAACCTTCCTTTCCGTTCTCTTCACTATCCTCTTTGTCTCCTTGTCATAGAAAACAGTGTTAAAATCAGGTATTTCTTCCCCTTTCTTCTGTTCAAAGGGGACCAGTTTCAGTGTAGGGACCACATACTGTCTAGGTGTGCTATCAGTTAGTACTTCTGGGTCCTGAACCTCAGGATTTTCAATGTCCTGGGTCTGACCACTAGCTGTGTCAAAGGCTGACTATTTTGTCTCTGTCTGAGTCAGCTTTAGCCTTTCTGCTTCTTGTTGCTGAAGTTCTTCATCAAGCTTTCTTTTCTTTTCTTCTTCTTCTTTCCTTGCATCTTCCTCTGCTTTCCTAGCTGCCTCCTGTGCAACTTTTCTTTTTTCTTCTTCTTCTCCTTGCAACCAACCTGTAGCTTCTTGTGCCAACCTTTGGGCTTCCTCATTCCGTTTCCTGGCTTCTTCATCAACTTTCACTTGTTCATCCGGCCCCTTCCCACCTGTTGTGGTCATCTTCTTCTTGAACCTTCTCCTCAAGGCTGTCATGTTCAACGCATTTCGGAAGACAGATTCTTCTCTATCCCAATGGTGGGTGTATTCGAAATGGATGTTGTGCTCTTTGCAATGTTCAGCCACTTTGCTGTGAGAGTCATTTCTATGGAAGGGCATCTCGCCAAAATGAAAATTTTCTAACTCTTCCACAAACTCATCTGCCTTTTTCACCCTAGTAAATTTATAACTGCCTAACTTGAATGGAAAAGGGGGATAGCCAGTCTTCTTATGTTCAAACAAAAAACTCCCAATGCCATCTAGGAATACCTGTCTAACTGCCTCTTTGTGAATGATATAATCTATGGCATATTTGGGCAATAGAGAGGGTGCTCTGGAGCCTCCAAACATCCTGAAGTAGAGTCCATTTTTAGTCAGGAAATAATCTGCATATTCCTCAATAACCTGTAATGCCTCCTCTGACATGTAGTCACACTCCTTCAGGAAAATGAGGGTATACAGTGGCATGATGAACTGTTCACAGATCTCTCGGTAATGACTGTGGTACTTGTGCACCCACAGTGGCTTGTATGCAGCATACACATGCATTCTCTCCCTGTCCCAGATGCATCTTAGGCCAAGGAAAGGCTGATTGCACAATATACAATCGACAAGTATGGAACTCATATAGAATTCATATCTCTTCTAGGACACTCCTCCCAAAGTCGAGGCCATGTGGGCTGAAAGATTGTTTGATACAATGTTGGCCCAGTTGAAAATAGTCCCTTGGGTTGCAACATAAAAAATAATTGGCATCCATTCTAGTTTGAAGAACCTGCCATGAGCTCTTCCAAAAATCCTATTGAGCATTAGAGCTATGAACCTGTACGGGGCCCTTAAGCTTGTTGTGTCCTACTCTCCCATAGCCCTGGTTCTGAAATGCTTTCCAGTCAACAACATTCTATTAAGAGTCTCAACAAGGTCTATCCGGATGTTGTTCAACCAATCATTAGACAAAAATATTTGAGCTTCTGGCAAGTGGTATGCCAGGGCTACATATCCTGGGCTATAAGCAGCATAGCCTTGTTTGTCAACGTTTTCCAAGATCATAGTAGTTACATTTTCCTGGGGAAGAATCCAACCAATCACCTCAAAGCATGGGAAAAGCTTTGGTCTGGTGGCAATCTTCATTAGCAAAGATCTCTCTATATTGGCATAAATACCTTCTTCTTCCAGGCCCATATCAGGTACCTCTCAGTGTGTGATTAGTCTGTATATCTCTCCCCATTGGTACTTGGGCTCCACACCAGATATGCACTTGGTGTCTTCGTAGATGTATTCAGTTTTGGTAATAACTTCCACTCTAGGGTCCTCTTCAACCACAGGGGCCTTCTTCTTCTGTCGCTTTGACATGTTGAATTCGGAACCTTCCTGTTATACATGCAATTATCATCATTAAGACATTCCTGACTATGTTGCAAACATTGAGACAACATGTGCAGCATTTCACTTTATCTATGTTTACCGTGACAGCAATTAGTTAAATGAAGTAAAAGGTGTACAAGCTAACACTGCTATCTGCTACTAAAACAATTCTATCAACAAATTTGAGCATGAAGCAACTCTACATAAGAATGAAGAAAACTTGAGCTATCAGTGGGTGCCATGATCATCTCGCTGTGGGGAATGACAAGGGGATCCAAGCAAAGTTTCAACGGTGCACTTTTAGGAAACAAACGAATGTCTGTGCAAAACCGTGTTCAATAATACGTTGTGGTTCTATATAACCCCCACCGGGCTCGAGATCGAAACCGGCCGCGCTCAAACGAAGCTGCTTGAAATGGCACGGCTTTGATGGATATGGGCCGTGTGAAAGGGGAAACTAGTCCTGGCACCACAGGGTGGGGCCGAGAAACCTTCCTCTATTAAGACATCCTCATACCGGGAAGATTTGGTGTAGATAGCGTAACGGTCATTTGCACCAAACCCCCCACTCAATAAGCGTAGGGTCGCATAACACAGGCCGTGGAGTAAAACACACTGTGGGTCAAAATGACCCCCCACTAACAGTTACAATACATTCCCTCTACTATATATGCATGTAATTACGGGGTGAAGAGAATGGCCGCAGCAAAACCTAGCCATGGGATAAAATCACCAAACGCCCAAACGAAACAGGATAATGTAATAGAATCCTACCTGGCACTGCTGCGTAATTGATAGGAGGAAAGGTGGTCAAGCTTCCATAGTTGAGCCACCTGGACACAGGTACCGACAACGAGGGTTCGACCAAGCTCGAGAAAATGACAGGATGCGATAATGACATCTTGCGATAGTCGGGAATCACAATAGAATAATAACACAAAACCCCCATATATATCTATATCTATATCTATATATATATATACAACCACGCATGGTGGTGAGATATCGGATGGCATAATCCTAAAGATCGGAGGACGAAAGCATAATCCTTTCCACAACACCGGGGCGTCAAAACACTAATCTATCCACGGGGATAACCGGGAGACAAATAATCATGTGTCGAAGCTCTAAAACATTGGAGCGATATCGGGAAAGGGAGCCACAACGGTGGAGGCATCAAAGACAAATCATCCCGCAATGTAAGATCTGCACCGGAAGAGAAAACAAATAAACAATCGGACGGATAGCACTTCCGGCAGCCGCAACGGAGGAATCATAAAGGGCGCCAGCTTCCGCAACGTCGGGGTTTAAACGGCTAGATGACCGGAAAAGATAGAGCTTTTCGCAGCCGCCACGACGGAAGTCCACAACCCAAAGATCGACGAAAATAACAAAGCGGGATCCAAAATGTTAGAGCAATAATCGGGAGAGTTCACGGTCTGCCGCCCGCAACGGCGGAGAAAGAAATAACAAAACATCCCGATGTAATACCAAAAAATCAGCCAATTGAGAGGAACGTATCAGAGAAAATGTAGAAGCCAAGATTTATCATTTCGCCGCAATGACAGAGCACCAACCAAATAAACTTCCGATTCAAACATGCTGAAAACACATTCAAAGGCAATGATAAAGTTTGAACAAACAGTGGATTGTTTCAAGTGTTAGAGGAAAAACTCAAACAAGTGGTAGATCAACCCAAGCATTAGAAAAGTCTTTCTGAAAAAATCATTAGATCAAATCAAGAAGAAAGAAAATAAAACTAATCTAAGCAAAGGAGGGGCCCAAAATGTTTTGGAATTTTGGGAAAATGTTGCAGCTGCAACACAATCCAAACAAAAGAAACCCAAGAGGTTTATGAGAAAGCACAAAGTGTGGTCACCAAGGTCTTCAGAATAACTGCACAGTATTTATAAAGAAAGCCAACTAACAAACAGGAATCACCAAAGGACAGGGACAAGCAAACCCTAGCCCAAAATCCCTATTTCCAGGATTGTACGTGACTGTGTAGAAGGGAAACTCACATACTGCACGCGACTGTCCAAGCAAGCAACTCATGTATGCTAGTCTGTATACACGACTGTGTATGAGAACAACCCGCGTACAGGTACAAATTTTTTCTCAAAGAAAAAGAAAAATCCACAAGGCTTTCAAACACTATGGTAAGCATGAAACAGGATAAAACACCACACACAAAATTCAAGGCAAAGACTGGTCAAGGGTGATAGAAATAACCTACAGCAGTCTGGGCTCCCTAGGGGAGTCACCAGTTCTGTTGTACAAGAATAAACACCTTATAACCGAAGGTCTGGGGTTACCAACATACTCATAAAACTTGCAGGCAATCGACTTTAGAGTACAGAAAGGAAACAAAAGGATAGAATAGACTCACCCAATTCATGACGGTTGATCCTAGCTTTGTCCTCTTCCGCTCTGCTTCTCCTCCAAAGCCTTCAAGGATGCTTCTCCTTCACCTGTAAAGAGCAAATCCTCCAAATGCAAGATTATACATGTATATATAACAGGTTATATAAATCATATATAGAGTGCTTAATCATAAGTATTCATCAAACCATGATACATGAAAGACATTCAAAACACATTTGGAAGAAGGATTCTCTTTATTAACAATAGTGAATGAGTAAAGATTACAACCCAACGCCTGAGACAAGGACTCCTCTGCAACCAAAGGATTCTGAGTTCCACTGCTCCAAAGACTTGTGAGTATACTCCACCAGCATAACTTTGCTCTCCAAGTATGATATTTTAATGCCCTCCCCAAGGCCTTTATTTATACTTAGTGAAATAATGCAGTTTCGAGGGTTGAGGAGGTTGAGATAGTTAAGATGGTTATAGTTAAGGGCTTAACAAATATCAAATAATCGTGATTTATTATTTTTAATGTCAAAGGAAGGTGTACATGGGTATTAATACTGGAAACTCACGTATGACATGTGAGTTTTTATAAGGGAATCCCGCGTACAAATATGTATGTGTGTTGCAATTAAAAAGACTCATGTACAGTATGCAACATGCTGTAGGATAAGTCGTGTATGTACGCGGGTTGCTTATACACAAAGGCACGTATGGCACTTGACATATTCAAAGGTAAAAATAACAAGCTAGATGGATGATAAATGTAGTTCATAACATGCCCATCTATAGTGTTTTAGGCAACCTTCAATCCATAAGTGTCCTTTTGTGTGCCAACATAGGGAATGTTGGCACTCGGACGGAGAAGTGCCATTTGGGTAGATAACAATGAGACTCACAGAGATGCTGACTTAGCTAATGAGGCACATAAGAAATGCGTCAAGGCGCAGTATGATAAATCTGTCTAGCCTCGTGTTTTCAACGAGGGTGACCTAGTATTGACTTATGACCAGAGATATGACAAACTAGGGAAGGGTAAGTTCTAGTCCATGTGGTATGGACCTTTCGTTATTTCTAAGGTGTTAGAGAAAGGAGCCTATGATTTAGTTGATTATGATGGAATCCCTTTGGGGCAACCTCGCAATGGGTTGTACCTGAAAAGGTACTATGCCCAGGTTTTCTTGGATAGTATCCTATATATATATGTATATTGATTGACTTTCAATGTGCTTTTAGTATTTTCAAGATGGTTTTGAGTTTTAGTGTCTGCATCCATTTATACCATGTTTTGGTTGTGCAAATGCCTTTATATGGTTTCACTGATGGTGCTTGCCACCACACCTTGAATTTAGCCTTGGCTGCATGGGTTCTCTATTCCCCAGCTGAAGATTTGGTCAATTCAGGAGCGGTTTGTTTAGGTCCCGCTACTAATAACATTGCCGAGTATGAAACAGTCATCGGTCTTCTGACTGAAGCTGCCTCCCAGGATGTTCGTGATCTAGTAGTCTTGATGGACTCACAGCTTGTGGTTCGCCATTTGAACCATGTCTACACCATTAGGAACCCCATACTCCTTCGCTACTTTCGGAGGGTGCGTTTGTTAGAAAGAGCATTTGAAAATATTACTTATAGGTATATCCCTAGGGAACATAATGTAGTTGCTGACTCATTGGCTAATTACATCCTAGATTGACATATCGCCCATTCATGACATTAAATCAAACATGGTCCATTGTAAATAAACATTTAAAGACATATAAAACTCATAGAAAAGCATTGTCCATTTGAAAGATATAAACACTGTGTAAAAGTCTGTATATATCTATATATATATATATATATATATATATATATATATATGAAAAAGTTTTACAAAAACAGGTCTCGATACCTCATCTGAAGCACGTAGGATTTCAGGCAAAACCATCATACAAAATCCTGAAGCTATCAGCTTTCAGTATACATGTCTCATACACTAATGGTGCTCGTGATAGCACATCACTGCTTGAGCCACCCTACGTAGTATCCTGCTAAATCGACCCAGTACTCCTGCTGTAGATATCTGATATCTAGTCGGGAGATCATCTATGTCAGTATCTGGGATGTCTAGAGTCAACCTCTCTAGGTTCTCCTCCAGCTCCCCAGTGACATCATCACCCCGTGGTATGAAGTGAGCTCCTGCTTTCCTATCCAATGGAGATGCTCCTCCAGCCCTTGCTGCTCCAACATCTACATGAGAAAAAATAGGTCACGTCACTTATCATAAAAAATATAAAACATAAAAAACATAAAAACATTGTCCATTTTAGGGTTTCTTGCTTCTTACCGATGTCACCCCACTGCCCTCCAGGTGGGAGTGGTAGGTCGGGATCTCCTATGAAGTCTGTGCCTGCATAGGCATAGTCCTCGACCATGAGCATCTGATCCTGTAGCCATCTGAAGAACGGATCATCGAACTTCACTCTGCCGCTACCCACTCCTATGCGAGCTATGACCTGGACCCACCTCAGCATATGGGGGTCCCGTGCTCTCAGACTCTGGAAAGTCACCTGGGGCCTCATCTGTGGAACCCGCTTGAAGAAGAAGCAGGCTAAGATGGAACCAAATCCGAACTACTTCAACTCTCCCTGCCGACATTTAGTTAGCTGATCCTTGAATATTGGAAGAATAACTTCCACCCAGTTGAACACCATAGGTGCCATGGCCTCTAGGGCATACAACATATGTGCTTTGGAAGCCTGGTGCACACCCTAACTACCTACCACCCTCTACATGGTTAACAGAACAATCTGTAGATCCTTGTCTGTCACTGCCTTGATGGGGATTTTCTTCCCCGATGTACCTGTTCCTGGTACATAGTGCCGATCTACAATCTCTCTGGTATTAATGTACCTACCATGGGAACCTGTCAGTGAGATGGGGCACCCCATCTCTATAGGCCAGCCAAGAAGTAGATATCCTCTATCTCCACTGTAAGTATATGTGCCCCTACCTCGAAATAATGTTGTTCTGGATTCCACGTCTGTAGTATGTGTTCCAGTAATCTCTCGTGGGACACCATGCTTGGGGTCCGAAAAAAATTCAGGAGCCCACAGTCCTAGAGTGCAGCAATGCAAACTACGTTTCTTTCAGCAGCAGCATCCTCATTATCATGTGTTCTTTCCTTCCATATCACCATGTTTTGAGTCACCTAGACCTGCCAAAAACAACAATCGTATGCATTAGGATCATCCTTGAGTCATTGCAAATCAAAAGAATGAGTATTCTTTTCCCATATCATTTGTTTAAGTTATCCATGGTTGACACTGCCTGTACACTGTATTATCGGCGCAGTTCTAGGGTGGAACCGCGTATCCTGCAAGGAGTACCCGTGGTGCCCACATTATGATTTTTAAGGTTCACCATTTAAGCCTAAAATCCCACCAAATCTCAAAATAGAAGCTATGAAATGAAAGATAAGGGTCTTAGCTATTACCTGAAACTGACGAGGCTGAAAACGAATGGTGGAAATTCCCGGTATCAGCTGTAGAAGATCTGGCTAGAAAATGATCCAAGTGCTCTCTACTAGAGGTAAATAGTGAAATGTTTTGATTTTTTACTATTTACTTGACTTATATAGACATTTTTTGGGTCTAACTTACTATAGTTTTGATATAAATCATGTTTTAGTCAAAGTCTATTTGTCGTAATCCCTTAATGTTGGTTTTGAATGCATTTAATGCTTGTTGCTTAGTCATCTGTAGGATAAGGGAACTCTAGTAAAAATCTTTGGGAAGTTTGTTTATGGCTTTTTCGTACTTTCACAAAATAGAAAAGGTCATTGAGCATTTATTACGACACTTTGTCACACTCGTTAAAATATAGTATCAAAGTTCCGAGTCCATTTCAAGCTTCTTTCTAGGCTCGTAAAATACAACATTGTGTAAATAAGCGTCATGGAGTCCTCTTTTCACCTCTTTTTCAGACTCCTTAAACATGAAAAGATAGTTGAGTCCGTTTTCGAATATTTCCAGGCTCATAAAAAGTGACATTGTGTAAAGAAACCTCATGGAGTTCTCTTTAAACCCTTTTCAGGCTCCCTAAATATGAAAATATCATTGAGCGATCTTGTCTTCTTCACGCTCGTTAAAGTATTTGAAGAGTCATCCGTCCAATGGTAGGTTGTCTCTTTTTCGGTTCGGATAGGACTATTTACAAAAAAGGATCACTCCAGCCAATCATGACTGGAAGAGTTCTCTAAGGTAATATTTTACACTTTTTCGGGCCTTAGAGACTAAATCATACGAAAAAGGACCCCTTTGGAGTCTTCTTCCGTATTCGTTCAGACTCTCTAAACATGAACGATGCCGAGTTTTCTTTCAGTGGACTCGTTAAAATTAAACATTTAGAGACCCATTTTGGGATTGAACCCCTTCTCTCTCAGGTTCGTAAGACATATGAGTTTGGACTTGTCTTCCGACAAGCTATATCGAGTGTTTGTTACCCTCTTTGAACTCGTAAAACCGAAAATAGGCACTCATCAATCATGATGGGGGAAATGGGAAGGGAATCATCTTGCAAATAATGGCAGTTGTTTGTCGTTACCTTTGGACATGGCACTTGTCTACACAATCATGTTATTCAATTGGGTATTCAGCTAATCTCCGTGACAATCCACTTTCATGAGTCATGTCAATCCTTTGAGTCTTTCAAAAGAATGCATTGTCCACTATCACATTGTGTATCTATCTTGTTTAGTCATGCTGTCAAGTATTTTTGTCATGTTGCCCGATGTTCAAAGGGGATTTGAAGAAGTCTTACCTCTGCAGTCTACATAGTCTCTGTGTCAATATCTTTGAGTAAGTCATATGGTTACTACATTCGCATCATTCCATAACTATGTTCCAAGTTTCATGTCGTCGATGTGGAACTCATCATGGCCCTCCTTTGATGAGACTATTCACGTCGACATCAACTCATCATCTGGGAAATAGTCTTAGAAACAATGTTTAGTACCTTGAGATCTGTATGCCTTAATGACAGATCCTCTCGTTCTCGACATAGGTTCACATCATTGACCTTTGATTGATAGAATCGATTGGGTGTTCAACATCAAGACATCTATTCACACTCAGTAGATTGTACTAGAGTACCTTGGGAATCATTGAAATTAATGGTGATCTCCCTCACACTTGTTAATGGTTCACATCATTGGCTAGTAATCAAGTGGCTTCTACCATGTTCGACTTCAAATCATTGTAATCACATGGATAGAATCGTACTTTGTGGAAGACGAGACGAAGACCTTGGGAATTTGTTTAAAGCACTCATTGATTTTCCCCAAGTTGCGATGGAGTTTTGTATATCTAGCATGGATCCACATTTGTATGGTCGTGGCTATGCTCAAATTTGTGTCTATATGACATAGATCTACGGTGTATTTCTGGTAGCTATGTCCAAGTTTGAGTCCTCTATCACATGGATCTACGTTCTATTCTAGTAGCCATGCTTGTTTATTCCACTCATAGATCTGCTTTGTATCGGTCTGCAGCTATGAGTTTGGTTACTTGTGTCTATGATTTAACATACTAATGTACTATAGATGCCTACTTGACGACATGCTCCAATCGAGCCGATATTTTCATCTCCTGGTGACAACTTGTTCTCAAATCTCTTGTTTATTGTATCCCTCTAAGACTCATGCTTTGGGAGGAATCCTGTTATACCAAAATCCTATCACCATCATGTGATAAGACATTTGACATACCTACTTTCCCTTAATCCCAGATTCTGGAGTGGAAACTAAATGGTTTTTCATCAATCTTACATGAAAATTCCCAGCACCGCGCATACCCCTTTATCTAGGAACGGTACCCTTGTTTGCACCGCCCATACTCTATTTTCCATAAGCAGTGCCACTGCTTATGGCCCTTAGTCCATAAGCGATTATTACTAGAACCGCTCTATCACTGAAGGAAAAACACTGTACCCTAGGTAAAAAGGGAAAAAGAGAAGCTTCTCAAGGCTTCTAGATGATAAGCCTAGAGATATCCCTTATCCCTACTGTAGTGGGTCAGTTGAGCTCAAGATCCCCCATCCTAGGATCTTAGAGGCCTCGTCACCCACAAATCTCTCAACCTACCCTATCCATCTAGCCTTACAAATACAAGCTTTTGGCCATGGTTGAGGGGGAGAACATTGAAGGGTATTGTTATGTTGTTGGATTGATCCTTGACCCAAGATCATTTGGAGAGAGCATAGAGAGCTAGAGTCAGAGATTTTGGGGATGATAATTTGGTTTCATGGAGATGCATGTCAACACTAAGGCTTGGTTGTAAACTTATTCATATTTCATTAATGCAAGTTGATTTATGTCCCACATATGTTGTTGTTGTTGTGATTTCGCATATACGTTGCTAGATTCCTTAGTCACTAGCATAGATTAGTAGATCATATTCTGGTTGCTTTGATCTATTTCGTGTTGAGCTTGATTGTAGGTACACAGGTGGACTATCAAAGCCTTGCATTCCAGATATCTACAATGTCTAGGGAGAGTCTTCAACCTCTGTCCTCTATTTGTTCTGGATCTGAACCATTCAGACCAGTGGAACACCTTGCTGTCCGCAGGAGGTGAAATATTCTAGCTAACAATATTGTAAAAATAGGGGGGTTTTAAATTGGAAATATGTATTGGGAGGGGGGATCAACAAAAGGAATTTTGTAAGTAATTATAAATATCTATTGAAATTAATAGGGGTATTCTTTGATATCCCATGAGAGAAGGCGCTATGACATAATTTCACTAAGTGAAGACCCTCTGGATGATGTCTTCTAGCTCTGATTCAGCTTTCTAATTCTTTGAAACCTAGTAGGGGGGTACGATTTTGTAATTTTTTTAGGGTTTGAATGGTCGAAGAAAATTTGATTGAGCATTTTATACATGCCACGTTGAAGAAAATAAAATATTTTAATCCAAAATTCTTAAGCCATACCTTTCTATTGCAAATGAACCTTTTCCCCTTGATATTAGCTTGTTCAATGAAGAATCCTAGTGGGTCATATCCTTTTTAAGCCAGTTTTTAGGGTTGGACAATGACAAGTTTGTCCCAGAGTTCCTCTTGAGTCTGTTATTTAGATTAATTCTACATCAATCTGTGTCTGAGTCCAATCAGTTATCTTTCCTTACATTTGATGAATTCCTAGGTGAGAATATTGATTCTCAGCTAGTGAATTTCCACACAACAAGACATTTCAGGTTCCAATCCTACCTGGTTAGGATGTTCTTATTCTTTAACGAGGAAAATATGCAATTTCTAGAAATACTATTTACTCAACTATATGAATCTTATAATGTCAGAAGTGTCCAGAGTAATGTTCCAAAATAAATTGCCTAGAGTTCTACATGAGATGGAAGAGATGTTGCAATTTACCCCAGACAAAGGAATTGGAGATTGGTTCCTTTTGAAGAAACATACCATTATCAGAGTTTATGGTTTTGTTCATGAACCATTCATTTTTCTTGTTTTCTTGACACCTGGGATATTTGCTTTGGAATTTATCAGGCATAAACTTATTGTGGAGAATGAGCATTTCTTGAGCTTTAGAAAAACCTTTGAAATTAAATTTCCTTTGAAGGTAGGTCCCTTTATCATAAAAAGCAAGGCTGATCTCCCAATGGTTGAAGGCTTGTTGCAGGACATGAATTTCATGAAATCCACCAAAATCAATTATGATCCACATCATATCATTTCATAGAGGAGGCAACAGAACAATAACAAAGCATTTGATCATCGAGAGATAGAGGGTTTAACTCAAAGAGCTAACTTAATGGAGTACTAATTAGATGTGGAGGATTCAGAGAGCTAACATGAAAACTCATCATCCAAAATGAAATCAACATCAATGATTATACCCACTCCTAGCAAAATTGAAATTACTGGCAAAAGGAGTTTTTCAGGAAGTTGTTGAAGATGAAGATGAAGACTCACAAGTAGCAAAAACACCAAAATTAGATGTATAGAAAGAAATGGTTGAAGATGGAAGCAAGAAAATGAAAGAAAAAGGTCCAAGGCCCAGATTTTCAGATTCAGGAATACAGTTTTGCATATACACAGGAAGGTGGTTCCAGTGATAAATACAAATGAAGAAGTGACTTATATGCGAGGTATGGACAGGATAATATTTTTTCTTCAGAATTTTTTTTAAATCTTTATTCTAAAGTAAGGAACATTTTAGATAAGGAGGTTTCATTGGTCACTGTGAATGAACATGCAAAAAATACATTCATTAGAGGAAATTTAGGGTCTAAAATAGGCCTTATAAGAAAATGCGACAACAATAAGTTCTTGTGAGTTGGAATTCAAGAACCAATAGAATTCCAATAAAATGAGTCAACCATAATGGTTGAATTAACATATTTGTCATAAAAAGACTATTGATGTTGTTGTCAGAGAAACCACAGTATTGAAAGGACCAAATCGACGTTTCGGATCCATATCAGGATTCATCATCAGGACATTATCCTGATGATGAATCTTGATATGGATCCGAAATGTCGACTTGGTCCTTTAAATACTATGGTTTCTCTGACAACAAGATCAATAACCTACCACCACAGAAATCTAGCAACAGATAAAAAAACTACTTTTTTTGTTCGTATTTTTGAAAAAATGTGTTGATGATGTCATCATCAATTTTTTTCAGGTATTTCTTGTTTTTTGGGTAGCCAGGTCCACCAAAACTATGTAGTGTGGGTACTCTTTGGATGTAGAATCAAATTCCGCATCTAACTAGCTCTTCCGATCGAAATTTGAGTAAAAACACAGGGAGATATGTTGAAAATACAAACACAAAAAGTAGTTTTTTTCTTTTTTCCTCCAAAATTAATAAATATTATTTTTTTATTTTAACTATTATTTTATTATTTTCCTTAGGAGGCCCATTTTAGACCTCAAGAATTCCTCTAATGGAATTTTGCAATAGCTACTCAGAATAGAGTTGCAGAAATGAGACTCAATTTGCAAAAGATTCCAGTACTTGATAAGATTCATTTACATAAGAAAATCGGTGAAGTTATTTATACTGATTTGATGAAAGATACATTAAAGGTTTCAAAGTTATAGTCTACAGTATCAAGGGTGGAAAGGTGATTAAAGCAGGAGAAAGTGGAAAATAAGATATATCAACAACAAACCAAAAAACTTCAAGGTGGTCTTTTGGCTATGGTGATAGTGAGCTAGATAAATGACAATACACAAAGAAGATATTAGCTAAAAAGGAGAACACCATCCAACTTTTGAAGAAAAAACTAAAAATCCCAACTACTTAGTTGATCCAAGCTTCTGAGTTGATATGTTATAAAAATAAAACTAATTGTTGTCCCAGGAACAAAATGATAATGAAGCTAAACTTTTGAAACTTACTAAAGAGCATAGTCAATGGGAAAAGGAAAGATATTTCCTTATTGCTAAGTGTTGGAAAGGGGTTAGGAGGAGTAAAGCATGCTTCTTCCATTGACAAAAGCGATGTCGAAAGAAAGAAGAGTCGACCGTGAAAAAAGGATAGACTGACAAGTTAGGGGATTTTGGTCAAATTAGATAGGATATTGGTCAAGTGGACCATTTTGTAACAATTTAATAAGTCTATAACTAGATTTAGAAGTACAATCAAAAGATCATCATGAGGACCATCATGGGGAGAGATCTAATCTAGTTCGGAGGAAGGAATGTATTTTCTGGTCTGAGGCTAATCAACCAAGGAATGTTTTGTCTTTTTGTGATGTATTTCTGGGATTAATGAAATGAATACTTTGTTGGTGAAATAATTATGTTTATTGTATGTATTTATGTGAGATTTGTTTCATGCGAAGTCTATAATGATGTGATTCCTATATTTCATGGTTAAATTTGAATAATGTGAAGTCTTACAAGGTTTATTGGTTTGCTATATGTCGATGTTTTTGCTTCTCTGAATGTGAATTTGAATTATGATAACATGTGATTATCGATCTCAATCCGAGTAAGTGTGAATGAAATCCATGGTGATAAATGGATCCTGTTAATGGTAGAATTGAACCCTGGATTTCTGAATGATGTTGCAGTAGATTAATAGGTAGTGCGAAATTCATCTTCCCTCTATGGAAACTTGGTTCCTGCACCCTCCCTCAAACATCTTGGGTGAGACTGCACCTTCTTCACAGGTGTTGGTGGATAGGGTAAAACCTATCTGGGCTGTTGTTTAGGGATTTCGTGTCGATAGGTGTCAACAGACCTGCGAAGTGAACCCATGTCGACAGGATAGTGTGAGCACTAATATGGATGTCTTAAATGATAATCAACTAATTTTAGAAAATGAAAGAGAGGAAAAAGAAAAGAATAAACAGGAGGAAACAAGTTATCCAAGTATAGAGACAAGTACTAAAGCTATTGTGCAATCTATTGCACAAGTTAGCTTGAGAGATGAAGAAATAAAGAGTTTGAAAACAGAAAATCAAAGGATGGATGAAATAGTTAAGAAAAAAGAAGAAGATTATTTTTTTTTAGAATAAGAGCAAGGACTTGCTTGATAAGAATGAAAAGTTAGCAAACAAAATTTCAAGACAGCTACCAGTACAAGGTGCAAGGCATCTCATTTGGGATATGATTATTACAGAAGCAACAAAAATGAGACCTTATTTGAATTATATCAAAGATAAAGAGATGGTAATTAATGTGGCAAGACAAAGTTGCACAAATTTAAAAGAAAAATTGGATAGGAAACCAACAGATACAACTCAAAACACTATAAATTTTTGTAATACTTTGTCTGAAGAAGAGTAAGGACAGGATTGTAGTCATAACTTGGGTAAGGAAGGTTATTGGAAAACATCATCACATTGAAAGTGTCCAAGCAAAGGAATACTTGATGATACAACTGTTATGGAGAGAAATTCCTATGGCTTGGGGTACCACAACAGATAGCTTGACTCCAGAAATCAATCTTTTCCAATATGCAATAGAAAGTAAATGTCTAACACTAAAGGATCAGACCTCGTACCTTATTTCGGATGGTTGAAGTAGATCCCTGTTGAATTGATAAATTACTTCCTCAACAACAAGTAAACAATACATGCATTCTATATATCATGGTGTTAGATCTATTATAGCATATATAATCAACAATGTATAAGCATTTGAAAACATCCCATGGATAAAATATTCATTCAAACATACATTATTGGACAGGAAAAGATATTTCTATTAATATAAATCAGATATTACAATAGATACAACCTCTGACGGCACGTCTGCGAACCGAAGAAACTGAATCCGCCACTTGGGCCTCCACCACTTCAATCCTCCATCTCTCGATATCAAGCTCACAAGCAAAAGGCAAGCTTGGGAAGAACACACTAGTGCTCCAAGGGACAAAGGGATGTAGACTCAAGCATAAGTTCCGACAACAATGGACTATAGTTTCTTTGCTCTCAATTCTCTCCTATGCCTTCAATGTATCATAGAGTTCCTTATATAGATTTTCAAAGGGGTAATGAAAGGTCGAATCCGAGCAATCTCAAGGCATAGGGAAGGCTAGGAGTCAAGTGAGTCGGATCCATGTCAAGGAAAACTCCAAAAGGATTTGGATTGTGTACACATCCCGATGTACGCGGTTTTAGTGGTCAAACCCGCGTATATACGTGCTTATAGGTTTAAAAGTCGCGTGTATCATTTTTCACATGTTTTTAGGGATGGTCAAGGAAACATCAAAGGACAAAAAATGGTCCATGGGGTCTAAGGAGTCTGCAGCAGGACAGGGGAAGCCCATACAAAGTGTGATTCACCTAGAGTGGTGAAATCATCTATAACAGATGCCCCCTAATGTGTGAGGTGGGAGGTGTCATATGATGGCCGAAATACATTATAATTCCATCCCAGAAGTGGAGTGATGAAGGATCCCAAATGGAAGACCAGCCACCCAATTAGCATAGTACAATAATACAACTCTGCACATAACTGCAAATACACATAGCAGTACAATGGCCATGAATAGGCATGATACAAGATATCGCATAAGTGGTCATTGCCACGTATAATATACATAGATCAGAATCTCCATGATGAAGATATACAAAGGACCATGATCTCCATAATGGCTAAATATATATAATAGATCTCCATAGTGGCTGGAAATGTCTGACATATACTGGATCAAGTCACGAGAGTTGAAATCTCATGAACACTAGCATGATCAAGGAGGTAGCATATACGAGATGCCACCAATCTGGAAAGTCTTCTACACAAACCACTACGAGTACATGTCCTACTATATGAATAGAGGTGTCGAGGTCAAACATAGTAGTCCATCGTCTGATTACCGGTCATTAATGTATACCGTTAACAGACGCGAGATATCCCACCGATGATGAAAATGGGAATCAAGGTACTAGAGTGCAAACTAACAAGTGTGAATAAATGTGTTGAGGTCGAACACTTGAGAGGATCCATCGATCAGGGGACATTGATGTATTCCCAAAAACTGTCGATGGCGAGAGAACTTGCCACTGATGACTGCAAGTCTCAAGGCACTCAAAATGACTCTAGATTCCAATCCCGGAATAAATGATCTGAAGTCGATGGGATGAAATCCACTGGAAGGAGGGCATTAAGGCATCCCCCATCATTCAACACGAGGTACTTAGCAAAGCTGTATAATGTGGAAGGACTCGATCATAAGGTGCACGAACCAGTAACTGTACCGGGAATGGCTGACATGCAAAGTCAAGATAATTGAGGAATGGCCGACTCGGGTTTCAACTTCCTTCGAACTAGAGCATAACGACAAATGGTGACTAAATAAAGGTAGCATAGACTCGATATACAAACTGGGACATCTCTGCGACACAAGAGGCATCGACAAAGGCTCCATGGGGACTGGAAGCTTAACCAGTTGGTGGAGATAAATTCAGATAAACGAGTACAGCTCCTAAAGTCAAACTATAAAACCAACCAATGGATGTGATATACATTGCTATGTTCAAAGGTGACATGACTCGACAGCTGCCAAAGATAACATCTTTCCTTGTCTGGCTTTTTGGTTTTTTGATTTTTTTGGAGTTTTTCAAATATTTAAAATGCTTGAAAAAGAATAAAATGGCTTTATAGTTATAGACTAGGAGGAGACAAGTGTCATAGGGGCAAACAAACTAGTTCCAAGCAGTGGAACATACCTATGCTCAATGCAAGGACACATGTGTAGGATATCGACACTAGGGGGAACATCCCCTCCCGGTAAAAGGGGAATCAAGTTGCAAAGGATATATAAAATGGCTCTGCATGGCTAGACATGAGACAAGCTCGGGCTATATGGCTGAAGCGCAATGTCAGGGAAGCCGGCATAAATCTCATTAAGGTAGGAAAATCTCATGATAATGCAATTACACCTTGACATATACAAGGGAGTCCCGAGGAAAATGGCCAGCATAAAGTTCAAGAGGAGTATGAAGCTCTTGCTCAAGGACATGGTGGGACTAAAGGGGGACTCCCGGACCTAAGGGAGGACTCACAGCATGGGTACCAAATGAAAAAGGGATCTAACTAGGACACCCATGTATAGGAAAGCTCTACCATTCACATAGTACCACTTCTAACAACAGCATGAAGGTTCTGTGATACCATGGAATGGGTTCGTACCTAAGGTTAAGAAGGAATGGTCATAAGGCAATGCATAAGTGCAAGCGGATGTGAAATCCTAACCTATATGCCAATTCAGACATAATACTTGTGATAGGAACGAATGGGTCGAAACCTTGGAGAGAGTGTACAAAAAATGGACCCTACATGACAACCATATTAGTCCAAAACAACCCAAAATAGTCAATAAAGAATCCAAACTATAGGATATAGGGAGGAGTGATCATGACAACTGCTCCCAAAAAAAACAATGCAGTGGACGATGGGACATAAAAAGGAAAGTAAGGTGTAGACCCAACGTCCACGCATCCACTACCACCCCCATGAGGGTGACCACCGGTGTAAAGACCGAGCAAAGGGAATAAAAATTCTCCACAAATGGAGTAGAGGATGGAATATGACCATTCCCAAATCTATGAGTACGATAAGGGGCTGTAATGCCCCCAAGTATGACGCCAGGGTCCGTACTAGGACCGAGGACAGGTGATAGGATACTAGGCATGCCAAAAATAAAAGGACCCGAACTCAAGAGAGCATAAATATACTCAAGTAACCACGATCCCAAAGTCCAACTAGCGCACAAAGAGCACACTCCTAAGAAAATATACAGCCAAAATACAAGCAAACCAAGGGGAGGATATGTGAGCTCCCGAATGCAGTAGGTATGTCTCGCCTAGGAGAGGCTCGAAACTCCCATACACTACAAGCGGAGGTATGTAACCAATTATAGTGGCCCTCAGCTTCAACGAATAAAGTGACTGTGTTGTTCGACCTCTACCTGGCCGAGACACCCGCAGAATAACCCCTGCAAAGTACCCCCTTGATATCCTAGGTAAGGCAACTAAGGTCACCTCAATATAATCAATGCTCAGGTGGACAGTCGCAGGCAGGATTGACCATATGGGCAGGATAGCAAAGCCTAAAACTCTCAAAAGAGCCCCCAGATACGAATACAATCTTGGAAATATCTCTGGTGCTGCTCAGTTATGACTAGGGGTCATCCCAATCAATAACCGCTAACACTGCCTCGTGCTTAACTCCCTTTTGAGAGGAGGATCCTGAGAAACACTACTTATACCAAGGATTTCACACACTCACCTGGACAGACACATACATGTTGTTGTTTAGTGATCTTAGAGAATTTACTTACAATGAACTATTCCAAGATCCTAAAACCTAAGCTTGTTGGTGCACCCTAGAAAAGAAAAGAGTGTAATTCATTTTAATTTAGCGTTGATTTTAATTGGCTGTAATTACTCAAAGGGAAATGGCCGTGAAACTAATGACATTATGACTCAGTAGTGAAATAAATATGCACACCATAACAAATAATGCTAAGTGAAATCTTTGTCAAATGAAAAATAGGGTATGCCACTACATGAGATGCATAAATATATATTCCTTTGTGAATGCCAATGCAATCCTTCCTATATGAAAGCCTAAACACAACTCTTATCCAAGCAATCCAATGCAAGTACCTCCTCAAATACATATTTAAGATGCAACTAAGAGTGCAACTACTTTGTATTTTTCAATATAAAAGAATGAAAAATGCAATAAAAGTCATCTAAAACTCTCAGTCTCTGCAACAAGTATAAAAGACAAGCCCAGCAAGACACCGAGACAAAAAAGAGTAATGCACTAATGGCAAAACAAAAAGGATAAATGACTAAAACTACTTTCAAAGAAAAATCAATGAAAAAGCGGTCTCTAGTCACAAAAGAAGCATCCAACAGACAACATCAGACCCAAGGAAGACCCAACCACACTCACAACGCACCCAACAACTTCCCACAACATCAAACTCAACCAAAAGGGAGGATGTACGCGACTGTTTAAAGAATAGCTGCGTATGTACGCAACTTTTGGCCAAAAATCCGCATATGTACATGAATTTTGGCCAAAAACCCATGTATATAGAGAAGGCAGTGGTAAAAAGCAGGCCAAGGCCAAACCAATAAAGGGGAGTGTCAATGGACAAACATACTATAAAATGCGACACAAAAATAAGGAGAAACCAAGAGCAAGTCAATAATATCAAGCCCATTGTGCTCCCAACCCCAAAGAAAAACAAGGAACATCCCCAACGGAGTCACCAATTCTGTTACGGAGAGAAATTCCTATGGCTTGGGGTACCACAATAGACAGCTTGACTCCAGAAATCAATCTTTTCCAATATGCAATAGAAATTAAATGTCTAACACTAAAGGATCATACCTCGTACCTTATTCCAGACAGTTGGAGTAGATCCCTATTGAGCTTTCCAACTTTAGCTTGAATTGATGAATTACTTCCTCAACAACAAGTAAACAATACAAGCATTCTATATATCATGGTGTTAGATCTATTCTAGCATATATAATCAACAATGTATAAGGATTTGAAAACATCCCATGGATAAAATATTCATTCATACACACATTATTGGACAGGAAAAGATATTTCTATTAATATAAATCAGAGATTACAATAGATACAACCTATGACGGCACGTCTGCGAACCGGAGAAACTGAATCCCCCACTTGGGCCTCCACCACTTCAATCCTCCATCTCTCGATAGCAAGCTCACAAGAAAAAGGAAAGCTTGGGAAGAACACACTAGTGCTCCAAGGGACAAAGGGATGCAGACTCAAGCATAAGTTCCGACAACAACGGACTATAGTTTCTTTGCTCTCAATTCTCTCCTATGCCTTCAATGTATCATAGAGTTCCTTATATAGCTTTTCAAAGGGGTAATGAAAGGTCAAATTCGAGTGATCTCAAGGCATAGGGAAGGTCAGGAGTCAAGTGAGTCAGATCCATGTCAAGGAAAACTCCAAAAGGATTTGGATTTTGTACACATCCCGATGTACACGGTTTTAGTGGTCAAACTCGCGTATATACATGCTTATAGGTTTAAAAGTCACATGTATCATTTTTCACAAGTTTTTAGGGATGGTCAAGAAAACATCAAAGGACAAAAAATGGTCCATGGGGTCTAAGGAGTCTACTACGGGACAGGGGAAGGCCATACAAAGTATGATTCACCTGGAGTGGTGAAATCAGCTATAACAACAACAAGTGATTATTTCAAAGGATTGTTAATAGAATTGTTTAAAAAGGTTCTTCCTTCTTTTTGGGATGAGCATGGAAAGTTGATATCTCAACCTGAATATCGGGATTTGCTAGTTAAAACTAGATTGGGTCATGGAAATTTTGAAGATATGACTCAACCTCTTTCAGGAAAGCTCATAATTGATAAGTTGGTTGTGGATATTGAATTGGTAGACTCATTCAGGATGTTTGGTGCCAAACTAACACTCATTTATTATGTGGATCATGTGGAGCTAAGGGTACTATATAAAGAAAAGGAGAACCTTGAAGTGCCATTTGGAGACCAATGGAAGACCATTGAAAAGTTTGGAAAAATGAAATATAGATTACATCAATGAATATTTTCATTTCAATGATGGAGCTGAAGACATATCAAGGTCCACTTCAAAGTGGAGTTAAAGGATTAGAAGTTATAAACTTTCTAGTATTTAAGAAGATTTAGTTTGCTAAAGTGATTTGATATATGTAATAAAGCAGTTACAAAATGTCTATTTTTAGAATGTATGTAGTTAGGTATCAGCTTGAGGAGCATTTTGACATATAAAATCGTGTTTTGTAATGTAATCAGTGTTGGAACCCGTCAGAGTGAGACTCATTTTGTAACTAATCATTTCAAGTTAATAAAATTTATAGATCCACACAAGCATTTTTCTGTATCAGAGATTCTCAGGTTGTTATTTTACAGTCTATAATTCCTTTTACTCATGTGAATGTGTTTCTTGTTATCCTTTTCCATTTGTTGTCTTTCATGCTTGAATAAGTTTATATTGAATTAGAATTCATAATCATTGCTCTAGTTCATTGATTTCAAGTATTCACAAACAAGATTTCTTTAAAATTAATATTGGATTCATCTTTTGATGCCCATATTAATGGATTGCTCATTTTTCCTCCTTACCACCAAACAATCAAGAAATCGACTGTAAAAGAGTAATTATCCTGCCTCTGTGAAGAAATTTTGTTACAAAACATTGTCATTTATAATAACTCATGATTTTGACTCCATGCCCAATGATACCCACTTGTTTCAGCCATTATAAACATTAAACTTGTTTATTTAAGAATATATATTGGCATTGTATTTACTTGTTGAGAGATCCCTCTCTGGTAGGAAAGAAGCCAAATTTCATCCTAAAGGTTGGTTTGTAATGTTGGTTTGTAAGGTTACCTTGGAACCATCCTTCCACAATCAAAGGATAAACTCTGAGTGATAACAAATAGTGTCATTTTTATACATAAAATAACTGAAAATATGTTAAATATAGTTTTAACTATCTTTATTTTCTAATTTTTAAATAAATTTTCCCAAAAAATGACTTACTTAAGAGAAAATTTTAAAGCTTCTAAATTATATATATTTTCATTCTAACTAGCTTCTAAATGTTAAAAAATTCAAAAATGTGTATATATTTTCATTATAACTAGCTACCAAATGTATATATTTTTTGTAAAATTTGAAAAAACGCATTTGTAAATAAAAATCAGAGCTTTTTAATGACCAAAAAGTTTCAAAATCACAAAAAAAATGCCTCGAAATGAAAACTGGTGCTAGCAGTATACAAACGTTTTGAAACTGAGATTAAAAAAACTACTAAAATTGACCCCCAAAAAAACGAGAACAATGAGGGAAATTTTTTTGTGCATCATTAGTTTATAAAGATCTAGTTGTGAATGCAATGAAAATCCAATATTACAATAATAGAACCGAAATGAGTAAAAGGCATATCTCCAATCTCTTTTTCATGCTTATGTCAAGATAAGGGATTCATTCTATACCTTCATTTGGAGAAACAATCCATTAGGAGGTTGTTCTAAACTCTAGCAAAGGCTACACAATTGATTTTCCTCCTGGTGATGAGAGGGATGACCATTTGTGGTCAAGAAAGGTGCCAAAGTTAAACGACCCTTTAAAATATTAAAAAAAATTCTTGGTTTTTCTATCAATCAATATACTTGCTTCAGACAATATTTCAAACTAATCTTGGCAAGGGTCAAGAATCTATATGTTGTGCAATGAAAAAATGGATAGTGTTCTCTTTTAATTGAGCCCATAAACCTAACTCCCCTGGTTCCCCTTCTGGATCATTTTCAAACGAGGTCACCTCCATTTACTCCAAGCCTTACTAGGCCTCTTATTGATTTTGCTAAAAAAAAAAAACATGATTCTACACTAGATTAACATAGGATTCATTCTATACCTTCATTTGGAGAAACAATCCATTAGGAGGTTGTTGTAAACTCTAGCAAAGGCTACACAATTGATTTTCCTCCTGGTGATGAGAGGGACGACCATTTGTGGTCAAGAAAGGTGCCAAAGTTAAATGACCCTTTAAAATATTAAAAAAAATTCTTGGTTTTGCTATACATCAATATACTTGCTTCAGACAATATTTCAAACTAATCTTGGCAAGGGTCAAGAATCTATATGTTGTGCAACGAACAAATAGATAGTGTTCTCTTTTAATTGAGCCCAGAAACCTAAGTCCCCTGGTTCCCCTTCTGGATTATTTTCAAATGAGGTCACCTCCATTTACTCCAAGCCTTACTAGGCCTCTTGTTGATTTTGCTATAAAAAAAAACATGATTCTACACTAGATTAACACACTTCCTTTATGCATTTCATTGATTGAAATCAGAGTCTATGTAGGAGGGTTAAAAAAATTTCATCCATACGAAACGAAAAGGGTTTTGTCTAGTGATCCTAAATTATTTTACAAGCAACAATTTTACTTTAAAACAATTTTACCAGCTGCAAAACATGCACATGTAATCGTCCATAGAACACACACAAATAATATAGCATAAAACCTATTTATCAACGAAGGAGGTATAGTGTTCCTCCAATAACCATAAAACAAAAAACCAACAAACAATGTATGTATTTTGACTTTAAGTGACATTCCACATATATCATTTACATCCTCAACCTTCCAAAATAGACCATAGAAAACCCAGGGAAACCATTGGCACAAACAAAATATCGAGCGTAGAAAATTATAAGTTTGTATCAACCATAGCAAAGCTAATAAAACCTAGGCACACACAAAAATAGACAATGAGACCCTCAAACATGCCCCAACCTTCCAAAATGGATGACATCAAGGGTTTTCCAAAACCCTAACCAATGCATGCTAGGGAAGCCCTCAGCATAAGTAGGAAACAAAGGCCAAACCATATTGAAAATCAAAAAATGAAAATTCTTACCAATGCACACTAGGAAAACCCTTCACACAACTAGTAAACAAAGATCATGAGCACTATACCTAGTGAAACCACACTCCCCAGAACCACAGAAGCCAAGCCCACTACGATGGTAAACACCAACAAAACCTGCAAGGGGGGAACCCAACTTAAACCTTGCCTTGCAAAATCAAGAATGAAGATAAAAACTGAGAAATAAGGCAACATAGATACAAAAAACATGCCTTCCAGATGCCCCATCCAAAAGAGAAATGACGAGGAAAAATTATGTTTGCTCCTTGCACACTAGGAGCCAAAGAAAAAACTCTAACAGTGTCAAAACACAACCACTACACAAAGAGTCCACACAACAAGGACCAAAAACCACTAAGAACCTTAACCACATAATCCATAGACGCAAAACCCAAAATGCACACCTACATCCATGGGCCCTTCACTCAGTGAAACCATGGCATAGCACCTTCGTTCATGGGATATTAAAGAATACCCCTAATTTCACTAGATATTGATAATTACTTACAAAAATCCTTTTGTTAAGCCCCCCTCCCAATACATATTTCCAATTAAAAAAACCCTATTTTTACAATATATTCGTTATTTTTACTAAAAACCCCTTTTTATACTCCCCAATGGTTATAAACCCCACATACCCTATTCCCTGCCCCCCAATACCTTTGAATATATTGACCTTATTTTTCGCTATTAAAAATCTCATTTATGAATGAACGTGATAAGATATTGCTCAACAAGGTGAATCCCTTGTGCCTACATCATCGCTTCTCCAACCAAACCATTGAAACAACATTCCCTAGAACCGCACTCCACATTAATTCCACACATTTTTAAGGTGCATAAACCAAAAAACACATTAAACCAGTCCAACCTAGACTTAATGTCCATAACCTAAAATCTACCACTAACATTAAACTCAAACCCTTCAACAAGACCTTAGTACAAAACACTCGTACAAAACCATAAGTAGTAAAAAACCTAGGATGTAATCATTTATGGTCGATGATGTTCACAGGGACACTTGGCAGATGAATTCTCCACACCAAAACTTGAGACTGTCGTCAACCTCTGCAAGCCAATAGTGTTGCAGGAAAAAAACAACAAAGCCCATGAAAAACCGAACCTGAATCAAACACCAAAGTTTGATCTAGGATATAGCTAAAAATCACAACCGATATGGGTATAGTAATGCCGCAAAGCAGTCGCTAAATGTCACATAATAATAACAAGAGCCATGAAGTGGCAATTTCCTCCACCATTACAAATTAGATTTTTTTGAAATTTGCAAAATCAACATGTTGAACCATGAATTAATTGGATTTTCATTGTTGTTTTACATTACCTACTTGTTTAACTTCATAAAACTAATTAAAAGACTTACTAGATGATTGGTTACTAAACGAAGCAATACACAAGGTTTATTCACTTAAGATTGTATTTAGCAATACACAAGGTTTAATTGCTTAGCCACCCCAAAAAGTGATTAAATTATTTCTTATCTTGAATTTTATTAATTTTTGATAAAATTTATTAAGTAATCAATTTACAAAATAATTAAAAATCTTCACAATCAATTTTCAAAATAATTAACAATCTTCATAGGATACTTGAGATCAATTAGGAACATGCTTAGGTCACTTACAAAACAATCGAGTTGAAATACACCGATTTTTTATTTGTTGGGGTGATATATTGAAAATTGAAGCTTTCTAAGCACCCTTTAATTAACATTCCAATTAACAAAAAGTCAACAACACTAAACGCTGAGATCTGCCCTCTGGTTTTTCTATAGGTGGTGATTATATATTAGCAAAAAATAACGGATCCCATATGCCTTCAAAATTTAACCAACAATATAACTTCATGTAATTGACAAATTATTGATTTATTTATTTGCAATGTAGTCATATTTGATGAATAAGATGCCCCTAACATGTTTGGGTTAAAGACGTCATGGTTTTGCAACTTTAGCTACTTTTTTCATAGACTTAACTCCACTCCACGATTTGTACTCGATGCTGCCTTTGTAAGGAACGTGCACATACATATGGTATGTGTTGTGACACGTCATATTTTGACGACCAAAGTGGTCATCACACGAACAGTTGGATTATTGGCTTTTTCAAAGCTTTATTTAATCAATCCATAGCCTTTCATTTTGGTAATTACGGTTAATGGAATTATTTTGAAAACCACAATATCGCATTGGTTTAAACATTGTTAAGTAATGAAAACCACAATATCACATTGGTTTAAACATTCTTAAGTAGTGAACATGAAGTCGCTGAAATAAAAGGGAATTGTATATTGTTAGTAGTCAATGTTATCTTTATTAGATGGAATACTAGTCGGCGGGGAAACATCACAGTACCTCCCTTTCCCTTCACCCAAGGGAATACCATTGTTATCTTTATTAGATTTCATATTGGCTGGTCGGGCAGTGCTCCTTTGGCTTAACCGACTTCAATTAAAAGAAAAAAGGCAGGACGAGAAGCTTCTTCGCTAAAGACACAAGTTCTTGATTTTCTCAAGCTCTTCCGCTGCCTATGAAAATATTAAGGCCTTTCGGTTCTTGATTTTCTAGAGGCCACGGTCCCCAGTCCAAACTTGGAGAAGTTAAATTGAGGAGGGTGCACGCGCAGCTTCCACGTGTCGGTAACGAGGTAGCATCAGTTGCCCATGTTACGGCAAAGAACACGCTGCCCATATTATTATTCCAGGAGGACATCATCTGTCGGTACGGCCTCCCAATGAGATCATCACGGCACTAATTTAAAGAACGAAGAAATGGAAGGCTTTAGGCAAAAAGTGCATCACTTTTCCTTCTCTTCTGATCGGAACAGAGGAGGTTGCTGATCTGAATGAAATGAGTCAAAGTGGAGGAGCCTTTTGCTTTCTGGTCATAGCTTTGTCCGTAATTTGCGGAGGCCCAGCACTCATATTTATATACAAAATTAACAAAATTACCCGGGCGTGAAGGGGACTGTGCGTCACCATGTGAGTCAGGGTGGGTTGATATGGATGAATGCGTGCGCAGTTATTTTTTTCGGAGCGCAAGTGGTGGGAAAGCCACCATAGGTGGTTTGAACATGGACCACACATCATAGAGATCCAGGTGACAGCCTCTGCCTGCCTGTGTGTCTGCCAGAAAAACACATCCAGAAATGCCCGAAAAACACACGCAGAAATGAAGTGAAGTAAAAAGCTGAGTAGGTTAACATTTTATAATGAAATGATAATATATTCCAATTTTTGTTTAAAGTCTTATTGTTAATTTTTAATTAAAAATTAAGACAACAATTTTATCAAAATATATTATAATTTTTGTTTAAGTGTTATTGTTAATTTTTAATTGTAAATTAAGACAACAATTTTGTTTGTGGTTGAATTATATATTTGTTGTTTGTTAATTTTATTGTTTTAATTTAACTGCCTAACATTGTTGTTACCCTTTTTTCCACAGAAAAAAATATTAATCTTTTATTCAAAATTACATACCTCATATGAACCACTATCAATATTAAAACTGATTAGTGTCCATTATCGTCAATCATTCAGCATATAAATGTTAATTACAAAAAGATAACAATTGATATAGAAATCAACTTGTATCCAATCCATAAAGTATCAAATATCATAAACTACAATCCAAAAACAGAAAGTAGTTTATTTACAAAATGTTCATCAATAAAGATCATAATCACTGATAGATGTCATCTTACAAATCTTCAAATTTGGTCATCTGAAGTCCTATCAAAGATCATCAATACTGAGCAAGTATCATCTAGTTAGCCTTATCAAAAAATTTAATAGCCCTTGACCATCAAAGTATCTATATAGTTCAGACTTAAATCAGCCTGTAAAAGTAAAAATCATATCCACAATTGGCTTTGGCCAACAAAAAGACCAAAACTGTCATATCCACATTGGATGCACATAGTCTATAGAATGTTTTTTTTAAAACATTAAACAAGAATAGTAAAGATAGATCCATCAAATAAAGTCTGTCACATAGACAGTATAATATTCAATCTGCCCACTAAATCTCATAAACACCCCCATCCCAAACTAAAAAATCTAAAAAGTCTCATGTGATTCAGCTCCTCTAAACTCCATGATTCTCCAATGTCCTTCGACCACATAAGCACCCCATTCGCTAAAGTATCTACCTTAGAATTCCTTTCATGATAAATGTGCTTACACTCAACCTTTTCAAGGAAATTAGAAAGACGAATCACCTCCTGCAATATCTGCGTAAGTAGTATATTATTTATCCTATACTTACCAGATACCCGATTAATCACCAACTGAGAATCCCCAAAGATCTGCAAGCATTTCACTCCCTACTTCAATGCCAGAATTATAAGCAATTTTAAGGTAAATAGCTCGCAAAATTATTAGTACCCATCCCAAGTCCAACAGAGAAAGTGGAAAAATGTTCATCAGAAAGGTACAATATACCTCCAGCCCCACAAATCTGAGGTGAACCAGCAGCCGAACCATCAAAATATCCCCATGGAGAAGCTTTATCAATCTATTCACTGGAAATCATTCTCAGATGCTTTACTCGATAATCCAAAGGATATGAATGAATTAAACCCAAACACAAGGATGTAACCACATAAGTTTTAGGCTGAATATCTTCAAAACAGCAAAGGTTTCTAGCCTTCCAAACAAACCAGGATACAATAATAGGTAAGGAGCTGTACCTCGAATCAGCCTTCAAAATCCAGTTCTTTACACAGTCTAATACTGAAGATCCATGCCAGAAATCAAAATTTCTTAACTTGTCCTCAATCTCTGACCAAACAGTCCTTGTAAATGAGCAATCAAAACCAATATGATCATTAGTTTCAGATTCCAACTTGCACAAATAACAACTACCAGGACCCACTCTACCTCTTCTGCATAGTATATCCCAGGTAAGTGCTTTTCCTGAAAACAGAGACCAACAATATAGTTTTGATTTTAGTGGACAGTTTTGTTTCCATAGCCACTTCCACCACCAGGACCAATCCAAATCATTCCTATCTTCAATAAGATAAAAATAACCTGCCTTAGGAGTATACTTACCAGTTTTAGAATAACTCCAAACCAGCTGATCATCCTCATTAGAAATTTGAACATGACTAGATATCAGTAAAGCAACATAATTATTCCAATATATGATTACATGTTCCACAAATCCAAATGAATCAGCATGTAACCAGCCCTGATCCTGAAGTAATATATCCTTTAACACAGAAAAACCAGCATCATGAAGTTTATCAATCATTGAAGCTGGTAAAACAAGTCTCCATTTACACCCAAGCCAGGGGTCAATACCAATACGCACCACAGATCCAAACCCCACATTCCATACCAGTGCCTGACCAATCAAATCGAAAGACCATAGTACAGCTTTCCAACAAATGGAAATGCCATTCTTTTTTTTAACAGTTGACCTTATCCAATCAAGTAAAGTTAAAGGAAAAATGTATTTCTGATAAGCAATCTGAACCCAAAGTCCAGAACCATTAATCAAGTTCCATACATTTTTTTCAGCAAGAGATTTTGCAAATTATGCCGGATTTTTCAATCCCCATCCACCCAGATATTTGGGATTAGCCAAAACCTTCCATGAAGACCAAGGGAAACCAAAAGAATCTTTATTGCAGGACCATAAAAACTTAAAACAAATCTTTCTAATTTTGTCAAGAATACCAACATGTATCCAAAAATGCATCCAGTAAACTAGAATAGCTTCCATAACAAACTTCACCATGTTAGATGTAACTTTCTTAATATACTTGTCATCATAAACTATTTAATTTAATTATGTAATTCTATTTTTTAAAATTTATTTCTTACATGCTTATACAATAATTTCTTAATATCTTAAAAGACTAAAAAATTTATACAATCTTAAAAAGTGTTACACATGGTATACAATATTAAAAAAATTAATAATCAAATGTTTCATTCTATACTCTATTTAAATCGTTAGAAATAGCATGGCACGAAAGTAATAATTTAATTTAATATTAAAACAAGTGGAATAAGCAACACGGTTGCTTAGTACCTGCCACTTATGTAAGAAACAATGTAAAGTAAATTAGCATCGGACATCATTCATGGTCATTTACAACTCCATGAGTGATTTAGGCGTTAAGTATCCCTTCGTAGTCTTATGAGAAATTTTTGGAAGACATGAAACACCTCACACTAGACACTACCATCCATAGCCTCATAAGCGATTTAAAGCATACATAGCCCTTCATAGTCACGAGAACTATTTTTTATAAGCATTATGCACCCAACAATAAAGTAGTAAGTGATATATTGATTGAGATGTATATAATTAACGCAATGTAGTGGACCATTCATAACTCAAGAGTCATTTAAGGCTTACACCGACCTTTATAATCTCAAGAGTGACTCAAGGTCTACATAGTCTGTCATACTTCCATGAGTTATTTTTGGTAAATATTATGCACTAGTAGAAGAATAATAAATGTTGCATAATTTGAAATATACATTATGGATGTGGTGAAGTATGTTACTTCATGAAATGTAAAAATTAATAAATAAGCATTATAATACTAAAAACCATAATGCAAAACTATTATTGAATCTTTAACTTTTAAAATTATTTTTTATATTTAATATTATATTATGTAAAACAACAAAAAAAATTAATTACTCAAAAATATAAACTAATTATTTTCTCAAAATTTAGAATTTTTTTTTATTTTATAATATCCAATTTAATATTTAAATTTTAAATGACTTTTATAAAAAAACTTTAAAATAAAAACACTTGATATACTTAATTTTTCAATATTGTCATAGTATATACTTAATTTTTTTTTTTAATGGTGATCCAGAAAGACCTAAGGCTTTTCTTGTATCATTCACTTCATTTTTTTAGCATGTCTTTTTCATTTATTAGTAATTCCAGAGGGTAGTGATTTTCTTATCTCATTCACTATATTTTTTAGGTCATATGTTTTTCATTTATTAGTAATTCCATAAAATAAGGTAGTAATGTTAGTTTTAAAATTAAATTAATTGATTATATTTATTTAAATTAAATTATAGGAATTTAAAATTTTAATTTATTAATTTATTATTAATATTTTTAATTATATATAATTTGTTAATAATTTTGATAAAAAATTTTAATAAATTTTTTTAATATTTATGAAAAATATTTTGATAAAAATTTAAATTTATTTATTAATAATAAAAATTTTATTAAGAAGTATTTATACCAAATATAAATTGACATAACAATTTTAAAAAAAAATTAAACTTTTGAATTCTATCATATGTCAATTAATCATAATCAATGTATATTTATTTTTTACATAAATTATTATTAAAGATTTATTAAGGATTTACTATTGTATTATTTAAAAAAATACTTTTAATGATAATAATGCTATTTAAGATTAATAATTTTTATTAAAAAATAAATTAATTAAAATAAAAAAATAAAGTCTTCAAAATAAATTAGGTTATAAGGCCAAGTAAAGCTATTTTTCATTGGGAAAGTTAAAATAAAATTATTTTTATTCTTGATCTTCTTTGTATCATGATATTTAAATAATTTAATTGTTTCAAGGTATTTTGGGGTGGGTTAGTAAAATGATCAATTTCATTAACAATATTTATTTTTATTGTTTAAAATTATTATATTGAAAAAATATTTTGTTAATCTAAATTAAGGTTTATCAATCTTGGTAGGGTTTCTATTTCTTAATGTAAAATATAATATTGTAAATATTTATCATATTATGTTTTTCTCTAATCCATTAGTTAAGATAAGCTTTAAAATCTCTAGCCTAGATTCTAAGAGTATGAAGCCTGCTCCTTATTCTAAAAGCATTAACATCTATCCTTATCTTTAATAGGCATCTTGAAATCTATGTTTATAATCTAAATATTTAATCATGACTTTATACTCTATAAAAGTACATTTCAAGTTAATCAAAAGAATGAGGTCATAATATTTATATTTAGATGTAAAATGTTTCTTTGCCAGGGCATTTGAAGAATGCACATCTTTGTTTCAATAAAGCCTTATCATTATTATTTTGTAAATGCACATGTAATATTATTGCACTTTCTTAATTATGATTATTTCTATAATATTAAATATGTTTAATATTATTTTAATTTATTTTTTTATTAGAATTTATTTTTATGACATTGACTATGTTGAAATTTGAAATTTATAATTTATAATAAATAAGGAAATATAGAAAGGCAAGTCTAATTAGAATCTCCTTTTGATCAAATACATGTCTCTTAACCAAATTACCATTATTTTATTTAATATTAATTATATTTTATCTTTCATTTCTTTTTATTAAAAAATATATTAGTACTTTATTTTAATGTATCACATTCATCAAATATTATATCTCAACTTTAAAAATAGTGTTACCTTATCTTAACGTATCGCATTCTTCAAATATTATATCCCAACTTTAAAAACAATCTCACTTTATCTTAATCTATCACATTCATCAAATATTGTATCTTAACTTTAAAATAATGTTCCTAGAGTTTATAGGACTTTTTGGTTATTTATTCAATAAATATATAGAAGTTTGTTTTATATCAAATATATTGTTTATATAACTTTTTATAATTCAATAAAGATATAAAGTCTGTAAATATTTACATCCTTCTTTTTATGTTAGATTTCCAAGTGTATGCAACGAAATTAAATTTAGTTTTTCCTTTTTTTTAATTGCTTTAGACTTCTTTTTGTCTCTCTTTTAACTTTGTTGTAAGACTTTATTAATAAAATAAATTAATGTATTTACTATTTATTCTTTTGTTTGAACTTATTCTTCACAAGCTTTTTTTTATCATTTTAAATAACTATTTACATAATTTATTTTATTCCGTTTCAATATTTCTTTGCGTAATTTAATTTGTTCCATTTCGGCGAAAGATTCCAGACTTCATCAACTTTATTTAAATTTAAAACTCATTACAACTAGGTATGTTTTCACTCATAATCTTAGTTTATAATCTTGATCTAACAAGTGCTAATGGGATCTTCACAACAGGTGGCAGATTGAATGGACAACGGGCGATAGAAAAAATCATATACATAATAATTTATTTGTTCAAAAACGCTGATCAGGGATATTCATAACACGTGGCAGACTGCATGGACGACCGAAATCATCTACATAATAATTTATTTGTTCCAAAATGCGGATCAGAGATCTTCACACATGGACAACAGATGATAGCAAGTGGAGTATGCCGCGGTCACTGCCTTTACCCATCAATGGAATATATCAATCAAGAGGCCTGGTTGACGAGCTGATTTTTTCTTGCATTTTCAGTTGGAGAGAATGCTGAGCTTGGTGATCAATTTCCTTGCAGGGTTGTAGTGTATTCAGTAAGGTTTCTAACTTCACTATGTCTGTTTTCTTCTTGATGCGTTAAATTCCTGCAATTTGTTCTAGCATTACGGCCATTTTTGTCCAGGCTATGGAGTGTTTGTTTTTGTTGAATCCTGCATCAATCTCAACTCGTTTTAAAGTGTTCTTTCCTGATTTGGTCACTTCTTTATATATTTCTTCAAGCTTCAGCGAAATTCTCGCCATCCTTTCACTCATTCTTGTTTTTGTTGAATCCTGCATCAATCTCAACTCATTTTAAAGTGTTCTTTCCCGATTTGGTTGCTTCTTTATATCTTTCTTCAAGATTTGGCGAAATTCTCGCCATCCTTTCACTCATTCTGTAGCGTCTTGACCACTTTGGAGGTTATTCTACTGCTTTAACCGTTTTTTTTGCAAATGCAGACAATTGTCCCTTATACATAGCACGAACTTACTTGTTTCTTTACCTGCATGTGTAAATGACGGGTTCCTTTTTACTCTGTCATGTTTTATACAGTTCACGCACTACAATTTGTCATGTTTTATATAGTTCACGCACTACAATTTGAATCGGGACATATTTTAATGCCTTGAAAAGCCGCTCGTGGGGTTTTCGTCGATATGGCCTAGTAATATCTCAGTAGCGGTGGTTTTACAGGGTATTTTAATATGTGCAAGGTCGAATGGCAGTGATTTTGTGGCTCAGCAAGACATTAATTAGGACACTTTAACGAAGTAAGTTTGGAATGTTTTTGTGATAACATGTCATTATGTGTCATTCCTTCTGCATCATGGTTTTAACTATTGCCATTAGATTTTGTTCTTCCCATGAGAACACACTATTCAAGGGGTTTGGGACTCAGGTAGGTTGGTCTTCATTTTAACGGCTAGACGACAGTGCCAGCCTGTCTCTTCCACACTTTGCTTCCTTCTTGCTTTCCTTCTCTTGCGATATTCGCGAAGGTAAAACGCCAAAACGGACAAGAAATATTTCAAGGTTAAACTACATTGTGAGATGTTTTAGGATTCATTGCTATTTCAAATAATGAGGATTTAACTTGGGCGGCCAAAGAACATTTTTATAATTTTACTTGGCAGCTCTCGAATGTAGGCAGGGCAGAGCCCACTAAAGAGAAATAAGGAAGGAATTTGTATCTATCATTTTCCACATGCTTTCCTTCAACTGCAAAAATCCAACCTTGAAGCCGCTTTCCAAGAACATTTTGATAATTTTACTTTGCAGCTCATTACTCACGGTAGATAAGGGAGGAATCTGTACTTGTCATTATCTATAATGGTGAAATCTGTATTTATCATCATCCATGAAGGAGAAATCTGTATTTATCATTTTCCTTTTCGTTGCCAGAAGCATGTGCGAGGGACCATCGACAGAGAGGGATTTGCTCAGAAGGAACTCCAGCTTTAGACTCGCGAAAAGGTGGTCGGGACCATATTTTGTGGCCCAAAATTGATGGGAATCAGAGGTAAATTCACGATGCTTTACATAATTTGTAAAGAGAAATTTCATGTTGTTCAACCAGATCATTAAATGTACTGTTTGAATGTTGTGTGATCGCGTGAAAGGTTTCTTAAATGAAGTGGCCAAGATCTTGGAATGCAAGTTTGAAAAATAAAATCAAGCGGCCAAATCCTAACGACACGTGGTTTACGGCAATCGCATTTTGATGCATTTGCACTGCGGCTTTTGCTTTTATTTGGTGTGTTTAAGAGAGAGAGGAGCTAAGAGATTTGTTTCGAGGGCCTTTTTCAGTGAGCGTTGCTGGAAAATATTCATTTGAAGGAGTGGCTGATCATTCAGAAAAAACTACTTCTGTGATCCGCATCATGCTGGCGTGCATCGCGTGTTCGAATAGCATCTGAATTACGAGACACAGAACGGGTTGCTGAGCCTGAGCCTGAAAATGGACAAAACGATTCGCTGGAAGGTGGGCACGTGGAAATCTAAACGTTCAAATTCATTCTTTGAATTATAAATTACATAATAATAAAATATAATAAATGCTGATGTCATAGTAGCCATGTGTCAAGTGAAAACCAGATACCAAACTCCAAGGCTGACATCATTCCTTATTGGCCAATTAGAAGTTGACAAAATAGCAAAGGAAAATATTTTTATTAAAATTTAAAATAATTTTTGGCAAACTCCAAAGCTAAACTTTACAAAACAGATTTTAAATTTTTGGTCAAAGGGCAACTAATACAAGGTCAAAGGGTAAGCGATTACAATATACCTGTTGTGGCAGGTATAATAAGGAGGGACTTAAGAGCAAATTTTATCATTCAAGGTTTTGTAGCTACTTAGCATATAATAGAAAGGTCATTCGAGGTTAAACTTCAATTTATAATTGGAATCCTTTTTACAAGTATATTTTTTATAAATAGTTATTTTATTAAACGTGGTTGATTGTGTTTGACATGGCTACCATTTGTTAAATTTTGGTTGGCCACATTTGTTTATAATTACCCATTTTTTTTGTAGTTATATATAAATACATATATTTAAGTATGGATAAATATCTTTCATTATGTTTGTTGATTAATTTTTTAAATTTCAATCATTTAATTTTTACCTTAAAAAAACAAAATATACAAATCTTACCCAATAAAATTTTGTTTCCAACATAGACAATTAAAGGAACAAATATGTGAGGATAAAACTTAAAAATTATTAAATTCACATAAATAATTATTTCAACACTAAATGAGGTTAAATCCAATACATACAATATATTAAACTCCAATACAATTTAATACTAATATTATACTTATATAATATTTATTTATCTTTTATGAAACTCCAATACAATAATACTAATATTATGCTTATATAACATTTATTTAATTTTTATTAATTAATTTTAAAATCAAATTTTATTTTTAAATAATAAATTATTTAAAAAATAGTCATTTTGTATAATGAATTAAAATAAAGCTTTGGGTGAACAAGAAGGTTTGCTTTATTTCGAACAATATAAGAATGGATGGATAGTAGCAAGTTTTTTTAGTTGCAATTTTCCTTTTTCACAAAGAATGTCTCATGTGTTTCCTAAGGGTGGTATGTTTTGGATAATTTCTTGACCATATGTAATTAGGTGACTAGAATTTTTTATGTATTCATAGCTTAGATAGAGTTATAATGTTTTTTCTATGATGGTTTCTTCTATCATTAAGCATTGACTTTTTATATATTCACAACTTAGATAGGGGTATAATGTTTTTGTTATAATGGTTTTCTCTATCATTTATCATTGGCTTTGATGTAAGAGTTGTTGTTCTCTTTGATTCTTATTGAATATCAAGAAACATTTTTTTTCAATGAAAAAAAAATTACTATCATATTTACATATAACCTGAAACTCAATATACTAATTTTATTTGTTTATTTTTTTTCTTAAATATCATGAACAATTAAATTCTTATAATATATAAATTATTTAAAAATACAAAACTCTAAAATTTTAAAAACATTAAATACAAATTTCCAAATAAAATCCAAACTAGACTCTCAATACTTATAAATTATAATTTAAAAATATTATATAATATTCAAAATAAATGAAATGAGTATACATATTATTTTATTATTTAAAATAGTTTGAATTTGTTTTCTTAATTTTAGGGAAAAGATTTGTGTATTGTAGATAGTTATTGAAAAGAAAGATGGACTAAATAGACTTTAAGAGAGTACAATGCATAATAAATAACAATCTCTTATGCATTTTCCAACAAATACTTTTCAACATCATGGAGAAAATGAAATACTGCCAAAGCGAGGAAATGAAACACAGAAAAGAACTTGAGTATGTCTAAAATGAACTAAAGGTATGTTTCATTTCCCCTGTTTGGGGGTGTTTGGTAAATATGATTCTAAATTTTTTTATAATTATAATTTATGTTAATAGAATATTACATAAGTAATGCTATGGGGGTGGCAAGTGCAGGGTTTTTTTGGATCTCGATGGAAAGGAATAAATGAAATTTTCATGCGTATAGGCATGGCGACAAGTAAATAGGATGAAATGTACACCATCATTCTATGTACAGAAATTGTGAAGAGTCTTCAACTACAACAAATTATAATTTTTAGAAATTTGTTTCTTATCATAAAGCATATAAAGGGGAAAAAACTTAAGGAAGGGAATATACAAGGTAGGAATTATGAGTGTATTAATTGGAACCTTCAAAGCCTCGACGACGCCAAACTTATGCACCTCACACATCTCAACAATTCATTTGCAAATCAACTTGCTAGTGATGCAATCAAGCTAGACAAGGGAATTATAGCATAATATAGGGACTGCACAAAACGAAGAGGGCTCTTTTAGAAAGTTCAATTTAGTTAGGTTTGATTTTATTTAGATTGCAAATGTTTGAAGTTAAAATTTTGTTTGGTGATAAATTGGACATGTGGTCCATTGGCATCTTCACCCACTCCAATACACAACAAGTCTTGTGTGATTAATCCCAAGTGAGGGAGCCATTGCACTCACGCATGGCTTCCTCTTCTCATTTCTTCCATGTGTGCTCACTTCAAACCTTATGGCTCTTGGTTTGGATTTTGTAATGTTAGTGAGATCTCTCTTAAAAAGACTTTTTGTGTGTGTGCTTGAGGTGATGCCTCTCACAATGAAGGATGACAGGGCGGCCACTTCTTGTGATAGATACCGCATTTGCTTCTCATTTTTGGCCTTTTAAAAATGTTGCACTTTCTCTACTTACCATAGAATTTATGTTAATTTAGTAATTTCACATAATATCATCCTCCTAAATTTGACAATGACGTTTTACAGAGGTCATATTAGCATTTAATATGGCAACGATATTTGTGTACAACTCTTGAAACTTAAAAAAGATTATTTTCTTAGTTGGTGAAAGCCAATTGTTCAATATCTCTTTAAATCACATAATTGTTACAAAATAGTATAAGATAGATTATTCAATTTCAAACAAAATATATTATATATATAGCTTCAAAGTAAACCAAATACATATGTAACTTACTCAATGTTTATATAACTACAAACGCAACCAAATTCTAAATGTTTTGTTCGGTTATGTTTTAAGTGCTTTTTTGAATTTTATCTTTATTTATGTTTGAACTGTCACATACCCATACCCCATTATCATGCGGAATTAAAAGTTTCATTGAGAGATTTTACTGCTCATTGAAACACAGGTCACAGTTGTGACCACATCTCGACATTTCCAACACTGTCACACTCCCTCCCGTATTCCATTGATCTGTTTGATGATCTGTAAGGAAATATCTCAGAGGAGATCGGACGATGGAGAGAAAACGTGACGAAAATCAATGATCCCGCGGACTGGAACCAAATCAACGGTTCAGAATCCACCCACAAAAATCAACGATACAGAAAGCCCGAGTTGTGGGGTTGAAAAGTTACAAAATTGGAAATCTCAATTTCTGCATCCCGCATCAGGAACAGATCAACGACGAAGAATCCTCCCATGAAGATCGACGGTGCGGAGATTTAAATGGCGAGATTGGGAGTTATGGAAATCGCGATCCTACATCCTTCATCCCGCAAGTTGCGGAGAGAAAGTTGCAGAAGGGAAATCTGTGAAAACCAAAATCTGCGAATGACATTCCGCATCCTGCATCTCACAAACCTGCAAATTCGCGCAAAGGAGGATTTCTAAATGGAAACTCAGCTTTTCCATTGAATTCTTGGATCGATCTGATCATTCAGTCCATTACCAATCTGGCCAATCTACCCTGAAACTTAGTTCAAAATGCAGTGATGGGAAAACATACATAGATGCCTATAATTACAATTATTCAAAGAAACAATGCATCAATTCAACATAGCAACATGTTCATCACATTCCATCAAGCAATTTGCAAAACAAGAAATACAATTACAGAGAATAACATAGACAAGAACACTTATCTTGCACAGAACTTATCCCGCAACCAGCTATGTCGCTGCAACGTTCCACCCAACCATAGGCCAGTGCGCTCATTAATCTCTCAGCGACATTGCCACCCCTGAGCTGGGCATGATTTCCTCAAGGAATAAGGGAACACTAGTAGACTCATACATAGCCAAGGGTGCCATAACACTCAGCCAAGCCAACACAGTTGGGTTTATCAGGCTGTAAGGGAAACATTCCAACCAATGGGTTTCACAGGCCACTCAGCCAAGCCATCTCATAGTTGGGTGTCACATACTGAACACAGTCAAGCCAACATTCACCTTTAAGGACCATTCAAGCCAACATATGGGTTTATTAGACTATACACAGTCAAGCCATCTCACTACTGGGTTTATCAGGCTAACTAGCCAAGCTAGCATTCACAGTTGGGTTTATCAGACGGTCCACCCAAAGGTTACTCACCAGGTCAAACACAACAAGACACAACCAAGCCAACATATGGGTTTATCAGGCTACAAGCTAGTCCAACTTACTACTAGGTTTATCAGGATTCCAAGGCAATGGGCAACAAGAAATACTAAGCTAGTGAGCTCATCTACAGAGATAAGAACACCTTCACAAGACCTATCTATCCTAGATTCCCCACTGCCTACACACCCAACACAAGGAAGTGTCCCCTTCTCTGCTCCACAGTCCCTCAGGATACACCTTCCCTTCCAGTGCTCTTCAAGATGTGCATAGTAGGTTTACGAGCCACTCTTATCTTATCATGAGGTTCCACACTAGGTTTATTAAGCACGTTCTCCGTCTCTCCCATTCCTAAGTCTTGTACATAGCTCAGACCCAAACCAGGGTGCACAATACAACAACCACAGGGAGACTCTACAACACAGGCTTACTCTGGAACACGAACAACATGGTCTTATACACTCTGTAGTTTAAGATAATGCTGCAACGCAGCAATCACAATCCTGCCAAGGTAAAACACTCACAGAACACAAAGGATACACATAGAAAGAGCTTCGTTGCTACCGCAATGTCACAAAACACTCGTAGAACGGGAAGGATACACACCACAAGAGCTCCACTGCTACCACAATGTCACTTTCTTGGGAAAATGAAGATGGTGGTGAATGAAGATGATGAATGAATGAACCAGAACGTCCTACAGCTCTCAAAATGTGAGAGTAAATCCAAAATGTGAACGCGTGGGTCGAAACTGGCATACAATTCTGGTGTTTCCTTGTCCATGCAATAAAAACATGACATTCCAAAACTGGGTGCTCTGCCTAATTCGAAATTTCTCATACTCTTCCCTTTCCAAGCAATAACTACCTCAACCACCTTTTGGAAAAATAAATGGTTGGGAAGAAAGACAAGAAAAGGTTAATTGATAGTTATGATGGGTTCTCCCCATGACACATGGCTTTTCCCAAAACTAGCTCAAGGTTAACATTCCAACCCCCTTATTCTTAGGAAAATCATGCCCCATCTCATTATTCGTTGCATTGACATAGTTGGCTGTGGGTTTTTCATTAATTTTCATATCTACATGATGTTTAAAAATGTGCTTGACTTAGCATAGAAACCATAGGCATTAACCATGATCACCTATATTCCAAACATCGATCAGTGACAGGGCCTTAGCCTTGAGCTCCTTGTCATGATTCAATGTAATATTTACATCATATACCTTAATACAACGGGGTCAAAACCAGGGTGTTACATCCCCCCCCCCCCCCCCCCCTTTCAATAGCACTTTCCTCAGTGCTTACAAAATTTGAACAAAATGCTACACTGGCATCGCCTCAGTGCTCCACAGAATTGAACAAAAATGGATGTGCCAATCGCATGGAATCCTCCAGCTCCCACATAGCCTCTTCAGGACCGTAGTTCTCCCATTGCACCTTTACTTGTCCTATGGCTCAGTTCCGAAGCATTGTGACCTTCATGTTGAGGATGCTCATTGGATTGATTCAGAACTCTCCCTCGGGTTCCACCTAAATCACATCCCAATTAATCACATGGTTAGGGTCATGTATATATTTCTTAAGCAAGGAAACGTGAAAAACGTTATGAGCTCTAGTGCTAGCAGGCAATGCAATTATATATGCAACTAGCCCTATTCTTTCAAGCACTTCAAATGATCCACAATATCTTGGTGACAGCTTGGAACAACTCCCAAGCCTCAGGGAACTCTTCTTTGCCCTCACTCTGAGGTAAACATGGTCCCCAATACTGAACTCTCTGTTCACCCTATGCTTATCAGCATAGCTTTTCTGTCTGTCTTGGGATTCTTTCACATTTTTCCTGATCTTTACAACCTCCTGCTCCATCTCCTTGAGCAATTCTGGACCAAGCACAACCCTGTTCACTGGATTATCCCAAGTCACTGGTGTTCTACACCTCTTGCCATACAAAGCTTCATACAGACTCATCCCCAAGGATGCTTGTTGTCCATTATTATAGGAAAACTCTACCAAGTGTAAATAATCTTCCCACTCGGTTGGTTTGTCCATCACATACATGCAAAGCATGTCTTCCAACACTTGATTTACCCTCTCGATCTTCCCATCAGTCTGAGGATGGCAGGCAGTGCTGAAATTCAACTTTGTACCCAAATCCGCAAACAACCCCTTCCAAAAATTGGAAGTGAACTTGACATCTCTGTCAGAGACTATTGCCTTAGGTAATCCGTGCAATTTGAAAATCTCCTTCATTAATATCTTTGCAATGTCATCAGTCTTATGCATAGAATTAACCGGTATAAAATGTGTTGCCTTCGTCAACTTGTCCACCACAACCACGCTGGAATCATGTTGTCTCCAAGTCATTGGAAATCCTGTAATAAAATCCATGGAAATAACTTCCCATTTCCATTCTGGAACTGGCAAAGGCTGCAAAAAACCTGCAAGGTGTTGATGCTCAACCTTTACTTGCTGACATTTCATGCACCTTGAAATATATTCAGCTATGTCCTTTTTCATTCCTAGCCAAAAGTACTTCTTTCTAGATGTAGCAATTGGCTTTTGATATCCTGGGTGACTAGCATATGGAGCTTGATGGATCTCGTCCATAACAACTCTCCTCAAATCTGCTACCTTTAGAATGTAAATTCTGCCTTTATAAGTAAGAAGTCCATCTTCTTCCAATTTATATCCCTCATACCTCTTCTCAAGACTTTGTTGCTACAATTTGTCTTTAACCTGCACATACAATTCATCTCCAGCAGTATGATTAACAATCTGTTGCCTCAAATCTGATTGGAAAATACTAAGAGATGCCACATGCATTTCCTGCACCTTCTTCCTGAGTGCATCAACTACCTTATTCTCTTTTCCTTTTATGTGTTTGATTTCAAAATCAATCTCACATAAAAACTCCAGCCATCTAGCTTGCCTAGAATTTAGAGTAGGCTGATCAAATAAATACTTTAGACCGCAATGGCCTGTCCTTAACTCAAATCTTCTACCCATCAAGTAATGCCTCCACATCTTGAGCGCATGCACTATGTCTGCAAGTTCCAGATCATGAGTAGCATAGTTCTTCTCATGACCCTTCGACTTTCTTTACTCATAACATATAACGTGGTTGTCTTGCATAAGGAATCCTCCAAGCCCTTGACCACATGCATCAGTACATAGTGACAAAATATTTCTCTGGGTCTGCAACTTTTAATATTGGTGCATTGGTGAGAAGACTCTTCAATCGCAAGAAGATTTCTTCACACCTCACTGTCCATTCAAACTTTATGCCCTTCTTTTGCAAAGAAGTAATGGCATGTGCAACCTTGGAGAATCCTTCAATGAATCTCCTGTAGTATCCTTCAAATCCCATAAAATATCTCACATCGGTCACGTTTCTTGGAGTAGGCCAATTCATAATGGCTTCAATCTTTTCAGGGTCCACAGATATACCCTCTTCTGAGATAATGTGACCCAAATACTAAATTCTATCTTTATAGAAGTCACACTTTCTCAGCTTTGCATACAATCGATGCTCCCTAAGCAATTGTAATGTCAATATCAAATGCTCTTCATGTTCTTCCTTATTCTTGGAGTAAAAAAGAATGTCATTAAGGAAAACAAGAACAAACTTGTCCAGATACCTGTTGAATACACTATTCATAAGGCACATAAATGTAGTTGGTACATTTGTGAGACCAAATGGTACCACTACAAACTCATAATGCCCATACCTTGTTCTGAAGGCTGTCTTATGAATGTCTTCATCCTTGATTCTCACCTGATGGTAACCCGACCTTAGGTCAATCTTGGAAAATACCTTTTCTCCCCTCATTTGATCAAAGAGGTCATCAAACCTTAAGTAAAGGATACTTGTTCTTTACTATGAGTTTGTTCAGTTGTATGTAATCAATACACAATCTGAGTGTACCATCTTTCTTCTTTACAAACAAAACTGGTGCTCCCCAAGGGGAAACACTGGGTCTAATATACTTCTTCTCCAACAACTCTTGCAGTTGCATCTTCAACACTAGCATTTCTGGTGTACTCATTCTGTAGGGTGTATTGGACACTGGTGCTGCTCCTAGCACAAGTTCAATTGTGAAATCAATGTCCCTCTTGGGAGGAAGCCCTAGAATTGTTGATGTATTTGTAACTTCGGAATGTATTCACTTGTATATATTATGTCTTGTACCCTGATGTTTATTTTGGGAAGTGTCTATAATGTATTTGAGTCATGTCATGCCTCGATGTTCCTATCGAGAGGTTCTATAATGTAAACAAGTCATGTCAATTCATTGTGGGTAACCCTCCTATTGTTCAAGGGTTAAAGTCCCCGCAATTCCTGGGCATTAGGGTTATTAGACTCTCCTAGAGAAGTCAGCCCTAGTGAGTCATTGTCAAGTAGAGAATTAGTATAAATAGAGAGTGAGCCTCTCTATTTAACACTCACTCACTCACACTCAGTTGTAGCGCATAGCTGAGGAAGAAGAAGTTGCTGGGGATAGAGAGAAAGAGGCTGCTGCTATCGGGATATCATCTTACTGTTTTTGGGGCTTTGCTATTTAGTGCTAATTCTATCTCTGAATAAGTTGCGGGGTTTTCTCCTTTATAGTTTCCCCGAGGAAAATATTTGTGTTCATTGTCTTATGTGTTTGATTGCTGTGCTTGTTATTCTCTCAGTTAAGATCCTAAGTTAATGATAGCTTAAATGATAAAAATCTAACATGGTATCAGAGCTAACCTAAGAAGAAGACACTATGCAGCTGTGGAAACTAGGGCTTCCTAATTTTTGGATCTCTCTCCATAGATTTTCAGAAAAATAAGGATGGGATGACCCTCCTCTCTAGGGCGCATCTTTCTGTCGATGTAGAATCTAATTCTGAGCATTTTTAGTTTTTGACCCGACACTGCTGCCGGAAATTAGGGATTTCCACAAAAGTGGAATTTTTGAGTGAGCCCAGTCCTGGATTGATCTCCTCCTCAAAATCAAACTTTATAGATCAAGATCAAAGCTTTTGGTTGGACATAACTCTGGGAAAGTCAAACCCTAATATGCTCCTGAACCAGCACTGCAAAAATTTAGCTCCAGATCCAGATCTGACATCTTAACCTGGTAAGATGTAAATCTTTTGTATTTCCATTTGAGGTTCTCAGTTAAGATGTCTCATCATACCAATCTTGATGAAAAGGTTGAGGGAGCTGATAACTTCCGATCCTGGAAGTATAGGATCTCCCTGGTCCTGGAAGAAAATGAGTTGGACTCCTACATCAATGAGGAGATTCCAATTCCAGAGGGAGATGAGGCTAAGGCCTTACACAATAAGAAGTTGTTTATGGCTAAGAGGATTATTACTTATTCAATTAAGGTCACCTCATACCACAAGTGTCCTCCCTAAAGACACCTAAAGCTATGTTTGATTCCCTAACCAAACTGTTTGAAGGAAAGAACACAAACCGGAAGATGACCTTGAGGAACCAATTGAAGAATGTGAAGATCCAGAATGCGAAGACCATACAGTCATACTTCACAAGGGTCTCCCAGATCAAAGAACAACTTGAAGCAGTAGATGAAGAAGTGGAGAATCCAGAGATTGTAATGACCACCTTGAATGGTCTCCCTAGGACATGGGACTCTTTCATTCAAGGGATCTGCACCAGAAAGAAGTTAGTCAAGTTCAACAGACTATGGGAATAATTCTCTCAAGAAGAAGCTCAGATAGCAGTTCAAGAAGAAAATATAGGAAGTGAAGATCAAGCTCTCAGAGTACAATCCAAGAAAACCAAATCTAGCCACCACAGAGGTAAGCACTCTCACCAAAGGAGTAACTTTAGAAATCCTAGAGATAGGTCTAAGTACATTTGCTATACATGTGATGAAAGAGGACACTTTGCTAGAGATAGTCCTAGAAACAAACGTAGCTCTCACAAGAAGAAAGGAAACAAGAGAAGACATCATGCTCATGCTGCAGAGGATGATGAACCTTCCATAAAGAGAAACAAACAAGACAGTGACGATTCTTCAAGTGATGAAGAATATGTTCTGATTTCTGCTCTCACAGGAACTATCATACATGGCAGCAATGATTGGCTTATAGACAGTGGTTCTTCTAAACATATGACAGGATTCAAGGAATCCTTTGTGAAATTATATGAAAATGAATCACCTCACAAGGTGAAACTCGGAGATGTCTACCAGTATCCAATAAAAGGTAGTGGTGAATACTCATACAAGCTAGACTCTCGAAAGTCTATTAAGATCAAAGATGTATTGTTTATACTTGGACTAAATAAGAACCTCCTCTCCATATCTGCATTGGATGCAAAAGGAATAAGGGTTGCATTTGTAGATGGCCAAGTCCTCATGTGGCCAAAGGGAAAGTCTTTCGATGATGCAGTAGTGATTGGGGAACAAGAAGGAGGACTATGCAAATTGAAGGGACAACCAAAACAAGCTTTGGTTCATGACTCGGTAGAACCAAATGAGCTTTGGCATAGAAGGCTTGCACATGTGCATTACAGAGCACTACCACTTGCGAGCAAAGTTGTTGAAGGTCTCCTAGAAATGCAGACAAAACATGAAGGTATATGCAAAGGATGTGCGAAAGGGAAGAACACAAAGAAGACATTTCCAACTAGCGAGAGTAAGGAAAAAGGAATCTTGGAAATCATCCACTCCGATGTATGCAGTCTAATGCCATTCAGTTCATTAAGCAGGTATGTATACTATGTTTCTTTTATTGATGATTTTTCTAGAAAGGCATGGATATACTTTATGAAGAACAAAGATGAAGTATTCAGCAAGTTCAAGGAATTCAAAGCCTTGATCGAGAATCACACAAAAAAGAACATCAAGGCCTTTTGATCAGATAATGGCGGAGAATTCACATCAAATGAATTCAAAGAGTTATGCAAATACTTAGGGATTAAGAGGGAGTTATCCACTCCATATAATCCACAACATAATGGGATTGTAGAAAGAAAGAATAGAATGATAATGGAAGTAGCAAGGGCCATGCTTCATGATCAATATCTTCCCATGCATCTATGGGCAGAAGCTGCCAGAACAGCGGTGTATGTACAGAACCGTACTCCACACAGAGTACTCGAGAAAAAGACACCTGAAGAAGTCTTCGTCGGCAAGAAACCGAAAGTCAGCCACCTCAGAATATTCAGTTGTCCTGTATACATACACATTCCAATAGAAAAGAGGATGATGTTATATCCTTCAATAAAGAAGGGTATATTTGTGGGATACTTTGAAAGCTTGAAGGCTTACAGAATATACTTCCCAGGGTTCAAGAAGATCGACATCAACAGAGATGTAACATGTGATGAAGATTCAGCCTACATCAAATCCAGGAAGAGCCCAGTTGAAGAACCTGAAGAAAGAAAAGCACCCAGAACTCATGATACAACAATGAACGAATAAATTCAAGAAGAAGGTCGAGAATTAGAAGAACCTCAAGAACCTATGGATCTACCTCAGGAGAAGAATCCTCACAAGAGGAAACCTGCTTGGGTACGTGAAATTATCCAAGGTGCAGAAGGATATGGAGCTTCAGAAGAAACACACAGAGGAAGAAAGAGAACTAGGTCCTGCTCCAATTATGTAGCCTTGCTATGTGACATTATTAATAAAGAACCTTCCAACTATGAAGAAGCAGCAGAAAGGAAAGAATGGAAGGAGGCCATGATCGAAGAGTATCAATCGATCATGAAGAATGATGTCTGGCATGCTGTTCTAAGACCAGAAGGGAAGTCCATTATAACTTCCAAATCTATTGACAAGATCAAGCATGTTGCAGATGGTAGCATAGAGCAATATAAAGCAAGATCCATGACTCGTGGCTTCTCCTAGAAAGAAGGAATAGATTATGAGGAAACTTTTGCACCTATAGCTAGATACACTTCCATCAGATTGGTACTTTCTCTGGCTGCAGTGATGAAATGGAAGACACACTAGATGGATTTCAAGACTGCTTTCTTGAATGGTGTAGTAGAAGAGGAAGTGTATGTGGAGCAGCCACTTGGTTTTGAGACACATGACAGGGAGTCTCATGTGTGTATATTGAAGAAATACTTGCACGGTTTGAAACAGGCACCTAGGACATGGTATGACAAAATTGATGGCTTTCTATCCAGTTTGGGATTTACCAAGAGTAAAGAAGATTCCAACCTTTAATACAAGGTTGAAGATGGAAACCCAGTGATACTCCTACTGTATGTGGATGATCTGCTTGTAACAGGTATGGATGGGTTGATTGCTAATACGAAGAGGAAACTTGCTGCCAAGTTTGAAATGAAAGACTTGGGTATGATGCATTATTTTTTAGGCATGGAGGTGTGGTAGAATGTGGATTGAATCTTCCTTGGACAAGGGAAGTATGTAGTAGAGATTCTGAAGAGATTCGGGATGATGGACTGCAAGGCCATAACCACACCTATGGCATCGAACCTAAAGCTATTGAGTGATGCTTCATCAGAATCAGTTGATGCTACGATGTATCGTCAGATTATTGGGTCCTTGATGTACCTAACAAACATGAGACCAGATATTTGCTTTGCTGTGAACACCTTGAGTCAGTTCCTGACAGATCCGAGACATGTTCACTTGATTGCTGCAAAGCATATTCTGAGGTGCCTGAAGGGTACAGTTAATTATGGACTCAAGTACGAGGCAAATCGGAAGATTAACCTGGAGCATTATGTTGATTCAAATTGGGTAGGTAGTGCCATCAATAGGAAGAGCACTTCAGGATGCTGCTTCAATATGGGATCAGGTATGATATATTGGTTTAGCAGGAAGCATTCATGTGTGGCACTGAGTACAACTGAAGCAGACCGCAACTTGTTCAGCTAGTTGCGAGGCAATGTGGTTGAGAAAGCTACTGTCTGATTTATTTAATCTCCAATTGGATGCTACTTGTATATATTGCGACAACCAAAGTTGTGTGAAGTTGTCGGAGAACCCAGTGTTCCATGACAAGTCAAAGCATATTGAGAGCAAGTATCACTATATCAGGGATATGGTGCAGAGAGGAGCAGTGAAGCTCCAGTATGTTGTGATGAAAGAATAGATAGCTGATGTGTTGATGAAGCCATTAGCCAGAGTGAAGTTTGAGTACTTCAGGGAGAAGCTTGGTGTTCTTTGGATCAAGGTTCCCTCCAAAGGGAAATGATGAGACCTAGAGCCATTCTGACATGGTGAGAGGATTAGGTTCCTTCCATGGTCAGATGTAAGGGCTGAGCCATTTTTTCATGGTGAGAGGATATGGTTCCTTCCATGTCAGATGTGAGTGCCGAGCCATTCTAATGTTGCTATAGGATTGGTTCCTACATAATCAGATATAAGTGATGAATGCCATTCTTGGAATGGAGGCACCTAGTCAATTACTAGGAATACTCAGTCTGGGACTAAGGGACATTCTAATATGACTGTGGGATGTAGTCTTACATGATCAGATATGAGTGCATGGCCATTCTGATGTGATTGAGGGATGTGTTCCCACTTGATCAGATATAAGGGCTGATGCCATTCTCTGGGAAAATGGAGACACCTGGTCAATTACCAGGAATCCCAAGTCTGGGACTGAGAGCCCTTTCGATGTGGTGTGTTTACACATGGTTGAATGTAAGTGCAGAGCCATTACGATGCAGTGTTTTTGAACATGGTCGAATGTAAGTGCAAATCCCTTCCAATGCGGTGATTTTGAACATGGTAGGATGTAAGTGCAGAGCCCTTCCAATGTGGTGTTTTCGAATATGGTCGAATGTAAGTGTAGAGCCCTTCCAATGAGGTGTTTTTGAACATGGTCAAATGTAAGTGCAGAGCCCTTCCGATGCTGTGTGTTCACACATGGTCGGATATAAGTGCTGAGCCATTCTGGCACAATGTGTTTACACATGGTCAAATGTGAGTGCTGGGCCTTTCTGACAAGATGAGGTCAAATGTGAGTGATGGGCGTACCTTTCTGACAAGATGAGTTCAGATGTAAGAGCTAGGCGGGCCATTCTGACTTAGGGTCAGATATAAGTGATGAAGACCTACATGAAGGGTAGGCCTACAAACAACATAAAAAAGGGCTGGCTCTGTATAAATTCCCATGATGAGAGTAATCGATAGATAGCACCATTCTGAGATAGCACTGATGATGATGATCCTGACTTGATGATGATCCAAATCAAGTGATGATGCAGATGTGATGATGATCTAGACTTGATGATGATCTAGATCAAGTGATGATATAGATTTGATGATGATACAGTGATGATGATCTAGCAGTCGTGATGATCCAGATCCCGTGATGAAGAAGACTTGAAGAAGAAGATGACTTAGAAGAAGACTTGAAGACGAAGATGACTTGAAGATGAAGAAGACTTGAAGGCGATGATGACTTGAAGATGAAGAAGAATTGAACATGAAGACAACCTAAATATGAAGATGATGAGATGATCTAGTCAATACAGAGAAGAAGACTAGTGCTGAAAATTGTGTCGAAAGAATACCTTCCTAGTTAAGAAGGAGTGTTGATGTATTTGTAACTTCGGAATGTATTCACTTGTATATCTTATGTCTTGTACCCTGATGTTTATTCCAAGAAGTGTCTATAATGTATTTGAGTCATGTCATGCCCCGATGTTCCTATCAGGAGGTTCTATAATGTAAATAAGTCATGTCAAGTCATTGTGGGTAACCCTCCTATTGTTCAAGGGTTAAAGTCTCTGCAGTTTCGAGGCACTAGGGTTATTAGACTCTCCTAGAGAAGTCAACCCTAGTGAGTCATTGTCAAGTAGGGAATTAGTATAAATAGAGAGTGAGCCTCTCTATTTAACACACACTCACTCACACTCAGTCGTAGCACATAGCTGAGGAAGAAGAAGTTGCTGGGGCTAGAGAGAAAGAGGCTACTGCTGTCGGGATATCATCTTACTGTTTTTGGGGTTTTTCTATTTGGTGCTGATTCTATCTATGAGGAAGTTGTGAAGTTTTCTCCTTTATGGTTTCCTCGAGGAAAATCTTTGTGTTCATTGTCTTCTGTGTTTGATTGTTGTGATTGTTATTCTCTCAGTTAATATCCTAAGTTAATGCTAGCTTAAATGATAAAAATCTAATAGGAATTTCATCAGGAAACACATCCCTGAATTCCTGCAACACATGAAAGTCCTCCAACCTACGAGTTTCATTCTCTGTGCCCTCCAAAATATGAGCTACATACAACTGATAACCTATTCTACAAAACTTCTTTAATTGCATTGCTGAAACCTGCCTCACAAAAATCACCTTTGGAATGCCTTTCGCAATCCTTGAGTTGCCTTCTTCATCCAAGAACTCAAAAGCCTTATTATAACAATCAAACTTTACTCTGTGAGAATCTAACCAATCCATTCCAATGAGAACATCATTGGAACCAAGTGGTAGAACATTCAGATCTACACAAGTGGTCAATCCATTCATAACCAATAGACATTTCTCCACCACTTCGCTAACGTTTCTCTTAGTTCTCGTGGCTAGCTGAACTAACCAAGATTTGCTATGCTTTACTTTCTCAAAGGCACAAATATCCACTACTCTAGGAGTAATGTAACTGTGAGTAGAACTAGGGTTAATCAAAATAGAAACAGATTTCTCAACAATATTACTTGCAACTTCAGCCACAGTTGACTGGTGATCTGCCTGGTGGTCCTCCAGTGCTGCATAAATCCTAGGGATGGCCCTTTCTACTTGACCCACTGTTTTTGCTTCTTGAATGTTGTAAGCTGGCCTTGCACTCTCATTCTCGAGTGGGAAATTCCTGTGCATGTGGGGTCCTCCATATCTCCAACATTGGAGTGGTTCTCTGATTTGCTGTGGATCTCTTGGCTTTTCTCCCACCACTCTAACTGGCTGCTTTTTCACTTGGAATGGATGTTTCTGCTGATTTCTGAAGCTAGAAGGTTTGAAACCTTTATTCCTTTGGTCAGACTTCTCATTCTTCTTGTCCTTCCATTTCTTATGGTAATCAGGTTTTACTTTGCTCTGCTCATAGCAATACTTAGTCTTCCTAATTGCTTCTTCAAGAGTTCTAGGTTCATAAAACTCAATTCTATCTTTGTAAGACTGAGGCAATCTGCTCAGGAAATGCTAGATTTTCACTTTTTCATCTTTGATGTACCTGACATACCTCAACAGTTCTAGGAACTTATTTGCATATTCTTCCATGGTATGCTATCCCAATCTCAGCTCATGAATTATTTGATCTTGTCATCATAGTACCTATCAGAGAGGTATTTATGCTTGAAATACTTCTGGAATTGTTTCCACTTAAGTCTTCTTTCAATGATCCTCCTTACTTGCTTGAAGTGCTCCCACCAAATGGATTCCCTTCCATTCAAACTGAATATGGAAACCCTTTCCTTCATGTTCCTCAAATAATCCTAAACTTGGAAGTACTTCTTTATCCCAAGAAGCCAAGCTTCAGCTTCTTGTCCAGTCTTTACCTCGCCATCAAATGTAGGAGGTTTAACCCTCTTAAATTCATCCCGAGAGCGATCCCTATGGTGCCTCTTTCTTTTTCCCTTGCAAGAAGAAGAGCTTGAATCCCCACTTGCTTCTTCTGAGTCAGATGATCTACTAGTAGTCCTTATTCTTCTTCTGGTACTACTCTTACTGCCTTCGGGTTTTACTATACCATGTCCAGAGTCTATCTTTCTTTGCAAGTCTGTCAAAATATGTAACATGGAAGCATTCAACTAATGCTGCTCTTCTTAAGCTTTAATCAGGCTTCTCATGGTAGCTGCATTATTTGGTGGCGTCTCTTGGAATATCCTTCCAGTAGACTCTATGTCATCATTTCCAAATCAAACATTCTCCCCCATGGCATCTCGCGCATGCTCGTAGGATTCCTAAGCAACATATCCATCTTGGGTTCTCATGGATGAACCACAAATTACTTTTCCAAAATAAATTATGACTTTGCAAAATTTTTTACCAACACCATTTGTTAGACACACGATAATTGAAAATCAAAACCATTTACATACTATCACCTGGCCTATCTAGGCCCAATGCTGTAACTGACAGCTTTGGTTAACTGATCCCCGGCCCATCCAAGCCCAATGCTGCAACCCGCATCTTTGATACCACAATGTAGTGTACTACAAGTTGGTATAAGAGGGTACTCTTGATTGGTTTCTGGTCCATTCAGGCCCAATGTTGTAACCCGTAGCTCTGATACCACAATGTCATTTACCCATACCCCATTATCATGCGGAATTAAAAATTTCATCGAGAGCTTTTACTGCTCATCGAAACACAGGGCACGATCGTGACCACATATTGAGATTTCCAACAATTTCACGCTCCCTCCTGTCTTCCATTGATTCGTTCGATGATATTCAAGGAAAGATCTTAGAGGAGATCGAACAATGGAGAGAAAACGCGATGGAAATCAACGATCCCAAACAATCTCATAGACTGGAACAAATCAACGATTCATAATCCACCTGCAAAAATAAATGATGTAGAAATCCCGAGATGTGGGGTCGAAAAGTTACAAAATTGGAAATCTCACTTTCCGCATCCTCCATCCCGCATCCCGCATCGGGAACAAATTAACGATGGAGAATCATCCTGTGAACAACGATGACGTGGAGATTTGAATGGAAGGATTGGGAGTTATGGAAAGCGTGACACTGCGATCCCACATCCCGCAAGTTGCGAAGAGGAAGTTGCGGACGGGAAATCTGCGGAAGCCAAAATCTGTGAACGACATCCCGCATCTCGCATCCCACAAACCTACAAATTGGTGCAAAGGAGGATTTCTAATAGGAAACTCAAATTTTCCACTGAATTCATGGATCGATCTGATCATTCAGGCCATTACCAATCTGGCCAATCTACCATGCAACTTAGTTCAAAATGTATTTATGGGAAAACATACATAGATGCCTATAATTGCAGTTATTCAAAGAAACAATGCTTCAATTCAACATAGAAACATGTTCATCACATTCCATTAAGCAATTTGAAAAACAAGAAATACAATTGCAGAGAATAACATATACAAGAACACTTATCTTGCACAGAACTTATCCCGTAACCAGCTATGTTGCTGCAACGTTCCACCCAACCATAGGCCAGTGCTCTCATCAATCTCTCAGCGACACCGCCACCCCTGAGCTAGGCATGATTTCCTCAAGGAATAAGGGAACACTAGCAGATTCATACATAGCCAAGTGTGCCATAACACTTAGCCAAGCCAGCACAATTGGGTTTATCAGGATGTAAGGCAAACATTCCAACCAATGGGTTTCATAGGACACTCAGCCAAGCCATCTCATAGTTGGGTGTCACAGATTGAACAAAGTCAAGCCAACATTCACCTTTAAGGACCAATCAAGCCAACAGATGGGTTTATCAGATTGTACACAATCAAGCCATATCACTGTTGGGTTTAACAGGCTAACTAGCCCAGCTGGCATTCGCAGTTGGTTTTATCAGATGGTACAACCAAAGGTTACTCACCAGGTAAAACACAACAAGACACATCCAAGCCAACAGATGGGTTTATCAGGCTACCAGCCAAGCCATCTTACTGCTGTTATCATACTTCCAAGGCAATGGGCAGGAAGAACTACTAAGCTAGTGAGCTCATCTACAGAGCTAAGAACACCTTCACAAGACCTATTTGGCCTGGATTCCCCACTGCCTACACACCCAACATAAGGAAGTGTCCCCTTCTCTTCTCCACAATCCCTTAGGCTAAACCTTCCCTTCTAGTGCTCTTCAGGATGTGCATAGCAGGTTTACCAGCCACTCTTATCTTATCCTAAGGTTCCACACTAGGTTTATTAAGCACATTCTACATCTCTCCCATTCCTAAGTCTTGTACAAAACTCAGACCCGAAATAGGGTGCACAATACAACAACCACAGGGAGACTCTACAACACTAGCTTACTCTGGAACATGAGTTACATGGTCTCATACACTCTGTAGTTTAAGATAACGCTGCAATGCAGCAATCACAGTCCTGCTAAGGGAAAACATTCACAGAATGCGAAGGATACACCTCCACTGCTACCACAATTTCACAAAACACTCGCAGAATGCGAAGGATACACACCGAAAGAGCTCCGCTTCTACCACAATGTCACTCTCCTGGGAAAACGAAGATGGTGGTGAATGAAGATGATGAATGAATGAACCAGAACGTCCTGCAGCTCTCAAAACGTGAGAGTAAATCCAAAACGTGAATGCGTGGGTCAAAACTAGCATATAGTTCTGGTGTTTTCTTGTCCATGCAAGCAAAACATGACATTCCAAAACTGGGTGCTCTGCCCAATTAGAAATAGCCCATACTCTTCCCTTTCCAAGCAATAACTACCTCAACCACCTTCTAGTAGAATAAATGGTTGGGTAGAAAGACAAGAAAGAGGTTAGTTGACAATTTTGATGGGTTCTCCCCATGACACATGAATTTTCCCCAAACTGGATCAAGGTCAACATTCCAACCCCCTTATCCTTAGGAAAATCATTCCCCCATCTCATTATTTGTTGCATTGACATAGATGGCTATGGGGTTTTCATTAATTTGCATATTTACATGATGTTTACAAACGTGCTTGACTTAGCACAGAAACCATAGGCATCAACCATGATTGTCTATATTCCAAACATCGATCAGTGATAGGCCCTTGGCCTTGAGCTCCTTGTCATGATTCAATATAATATTTACATCATATACATTAATGTAACGGGGTTAAAACCAGGGTGTTACATGAACTGCGAGCTTTTATAGTCTTTTCCACTATGTCTATTTTCATTATATACATACAATTTTACAAATGATCATTTGCATTCTATGCCATGCATCAACTTGCTAAATCATAATTTTGAAAAATAATTTCCTTCATTTTAAATATACTGAAGTTTATTTCAGTTTCATTTTCTTCGCTTTGAAGGTATGCTAGTTTATATGAATCTAGAAATATAGTTCAATTCATGCAAATGCAAATGAACTTTCCTTCAAATATCATTATAAGATACACTCGAATAATTACGTTGAAAGATTTTTTTTTTTATTGACGTGTGTTTTGAAAACACTGTTCATTCTTATTCATCTATCTAGCAAACCATATTCCTTATGTTTTGAAAACACTGTTCATTCTTAGTCATCTATCTAGCAAACCATATTCCTTCATGTGGCATCTTCGTTATCAGCTGGCAAGCCTTATTTACCATTCGATTCACAACATGCATATAGCACTAGAGTTATAGAGGGCCATAAAGATAATAGGTGCCCGCATTTCCGTGCACTAAAGCTAAAAGACGAAAACCGATGAAGATGCTCCTAAATCTGTGTTACCTCGTCTACTGGATCGATATTTGCTTTTCCAAGAATATGAATAAAGAGGTCTAACCTTAGCTAAAAAAGAGGAATGTCCGACCTTACCTAACATATTACAATAAGAAGAAAAATACAAAGAAGAAAAATACAAAGAAGGTCCCTCTGCATGTAGAATAAAGGAAGGAAAACTGAATGAATTGGCTACTGTTTGTGAGCAAGTATGACAAAGGAAGAAGCCGAGCTGATTTTTTCTTTGTTTGTTTTGTAGATCTTCCTGGCCTTATGGTAGGTCATCAAGCTCACACCCGTCGGGGCAGTGATACAAGGCTTCACTGGCTACTTGCTGCAAAAAGGATCATACTACCGTTTGTGTACCTACCCAGGCCATGTGTTCAAGAGAGTGCGTTGCCTTAAGATGCTACCAACAGATGAGGTGAGCACATTGGAAAAGGAAGACTATGATACCACATCTAAGATCTGCCCATCCTACTTGGGGGAAAGCTTCCACCTGGAAAGAAAGGGAAAGGGAGGGAAAAGAAACGAGCTGTTCGTCAATAAGGTAATGACTCATTACATCACATATGTAAATTGGTACAATCTACGTAGTCCAGACACCTATCTCATGCCGTAAGACCTTGTCGTGTTTCTCAAAAATGACAAACAATTCTGGGACCAAGTGGCCATAGGCATTGTGATGAGCTTCTTTGAAGTGCTGGATTGCTTGATAGTTGAGCATTATGATTTCAGACCTTTACATTTCCATGATTTTCTTTTGCCTGTCGACTTGTTAATGTCGGAGCAAAAACTCCTCAAAGTTTTAAACATGGCAGGGATTTTTCTGCAAATCTGGAAAGACCATGTGGTGCTTCTTGCGTGTTAACTCTAACGTCAGTAGTTCTGGAATTCATCGCACCGCTTAGGAATTGGATTTATGGTATGATCAATATCATACTCTGTTGGGAAATGCATAATATTATATGTTACAAACTGAGTTACTCAAGAAGGAAGCAGGTATACTCTCTTGGAAATTGGGTGGACAATTTGAAGCCTTCTAATGACATACAATTTCGACCTGTGAAGGGTGATCATAACCGTGCTGTCATATGTGGTGGTGTGAAAGCTTCTTCTTCTTTACTGTATGTGTTACATGAAGAGTATGTGGATTGGCTATCCCAATATTCGCCAATGACTTTTGGATGTGGTGAGCACATTAAGATCCAATGCCAATATGCTCAATGCTTCACAAAATTGACCAAAAATGCTACCCTGGTACCGCCCTCAGTGCTCTGCATATTTGAAAAAAAATGGATGTGCCACTCACATGGCATCCTCTAGCTCCCATGTAGCCTCTTTAGGACCGTAGTGCTCCCACTACACCTTTACCTATCCTATGGATTGGTTCTGGAGCATGGTGGCCTTCCTATCGAGGATGCACATTGGCTCAATTCTGAACTCTCCCTCGGGTTCCACCTGAATCACATCCCAATTTATCACATTGTTAGGGTCATGTATATATTTCTTAAGCAAAGAAACATGAAAAAAATTATGAGCCCTAGTGCTAGCAGGTAATGCAAGTCTATATGCAATTGGCCCTATTCTTTCAAGCACTTCAAACAACCCACAATATCTGGGTGACAACTTGGCACAACTTCCAAAGCTTCAATGAACTCTTCTTTGCCCTCACTCTGAGGTAAACATGATCCCCAACACTGAACTCTCTGTTCACCCTATGCTTATTAGCATAGCTTTTCTGTCTGTCCTGGGCTACTTTCAGATTCTGCCTGATCTTTACAACCTCCTGCTCCATCTCCTTGAGAAATTCTGTACCAATCACAACTCTATTCACAGGATTATCCCAAGTCACTGGTGTCCTACACCTCCTTCCATACAAAGCTTCATACAGACTCATCCCCAAGGATGCTTGTTGTCCATTGTTATAAGCAAACTCTACCAAGTGTAAATAATTTTTCCATTTGGTTGGTTTCTCCATCACATACATGTGAAGCATGTCTTCAAGCACTTCATTAACTCTCTCTATCTATCCATCAGTATGAGGATGGTACACGGTGCTGAAGTTTAGCTTTGTACCCAAATCTGCAAACAATCCCTTCCAAAAATTGGAAGTAAACTTGACATCTCCGTCAAAGACTATTGCCTTAGGCAATCCATGCAATTTGAAAATCCCCTTCATGAAGATCTTTGCAATCTCATTAGTCTTATGTGTGGACTTAAGCGATATAAAATGTGTTTCCTTTGTCAACTTGTCCACTAGGACCATGATGGAATCATGTTGTCTCCAAGTCATTGGAAATCCAGTAATGAAATCCATGGAAATAACTTCCCGTTTCCATTCTGTAACTGGAAAAGGCTGCAACAAACCTGCTGGGTGTTGATGCTCAACCTTCACCTGCTGACATTTCATGCACCTAGAAATGTATTCAGCCATGCCCTTTTTCATTCCTGGCCAAAAGTACTGCTTTCTAGCTGTAGCAATTGTCTTCTGATATCCCGGGTGACCAAAATATGGAACTTAATGGATCTCGTCCATAAAAAATCCCTGATACCTCTTTTCAAGGATTTTCTACTGCAACTTGTCCTTAACCTGCACATACAAGTCATCTTCAGCAACATGATTAACAATCTGTTGCCTCAACTCCGATTGGAAAACACTAACGGATGCGACATGCATTTCCTGCACCTTCCTGCTGAGCGCATTAGCTACCTTATTCTCTTTCCCCTTTATGTGCTTGATCTCAAAATCAAAATCACATAAAAACTCCAATCATCTAGATTGCCTAGCATTCAGAGTAGGTTGATCAAACAAATACTTTAGACCACAATGGTCTGTCCTTAGCTCAAATCTTCTTCCCATCAAGTAATGCCTCCACATCTTGAGAGCATGTACTATGGCTGCAAGTTCCAAATAATGAGTAGCATAGTTCTTCTCATGTTCCTTCAACTTTCTTGAATCATAACATATCACGTGGTTGTCTTGCATAAGGACTCCTCCAAACCCTTGACCACATGCATCAGTACACACCACAAAATCTTTTGCTGGGTCTACAACTTTCAAAACTGGTGCACTTGTGAGAAGATTCTTCAACCGATGGAAGCTTTCCTCACACCTTACTATCCATTCAAACTTTATTCCCTTTTTTTGCAAAGAAGTAATGGCATGTGCAACCTTGGATAATCCTTCAATGAATCTCCTGTAGTATCCTACAATTCCCATAAAATATCTTACACCCGTCACATTTCTTGGAGTAGGCCAATTCATAATGTCTTCAATCTTGCCAGTGTCCATAGATATACCCTCTTCTGAGATAATGTGACCTAAGTACTGAATTATGTCTCTATAGAAGTCACACTTGCTAAACTTTGCATACAACTGATGCTCCCTAAGAAATTGTAATGTCAATCTCAAATGCTCTTCATGTTCTTCCTCATTCTTAGAATAAACAAGAATGTCATAAAGGAAAACAAGAACAAACTTGTCCAAGTACTTGTTGAATACACTATTCATAAGGCACATAAATGTATCTAGTGCATTTGTGATACCAAATGGTACCACTACAAACTCATAATGCCCATACCTTGTTCTAAAGGATGTCTTATGTATGTATTCATCCTTGATTCTCACCTGATGGTAACCAGACCTCAAGTCAATCTTGGAAAATACCTTTTCTCCCCTCATTTGATCAAAGAGGTCATCAATCCTAGGAAAATGATACTTGTTCTTTACTGTGACTTTGTTCAATTGTCTGTAATCAATACATAGTCTTATTGTACCATCGTTCTTCTTTACAAACAGAACGGGTGCTCCCTAAGGAGACACACTCGACCTGATATACTTTTTCTCCAACAGCTCTTGCAGCTGCATCTTCAGCTCTAACATTTCCACCATACTCATTCTGTAGGGTGTCTTGGACACTGGTGCTACTCTTGGCACAAGTTCAATCGTGAAATCAATGTCCCTCTTTGGAGGAAGCCTTGGAATCTCATCAAGAAAAACAACCGTGAATTCCTGCAATTCATGGAATTCCTCCAACCTAATAGTTTCATTCCCCACTTCCTCCACAATATGAGCTGCATACAACTGGCAACCCTTCCTACAAAATTTATTTAGCTGCATTGCTGAAATATGCCTCACATAAATTACCTCTAGAATGCCCTTTACCACTCTCGGGTTCCCTTCTTCATCCATGCATTCAAAAGTCTTATTGTAACAGTCAAGATTTACCCTATGAGCTTCTAACGAATCCATTCCAATGAGAACATCATAGGAACCAAGGGGTAGAACATTCAGATCTACACAAGTGACCAATCCATTCATCACCAATGGAAATTTCTCTACCACTTCACTAACCTTTCTCTTAGTTCCAGTGGCTAGCTAAACTAACCATGATTTGCTATGCCTCAGTTTCTTGAAAGCACAAATCTCCACTACTCTAGGAGTAATGTAACTGTGGGTAGAACCAGGGTCAATCAAAATAGAAACAGATTGCTCAGCAATCTTACCTGCAACTTCAACCACAGTTGACTGGTGATCTTCCTGGTGGTCCTCCAGTGCTGCGTAAATCCTAGGGATGACCCTCGCCACTTGACCCACTGTTTCTTCCTCTTGAAGGTTGTAAGCTGGTCTTGCATTCTCATTCTCAAGTGGACAATTCCTGTGCATGAGGGGTCCTCCACATCTCCAACATTGGAGTGGTTCTCTGATCTACTATGGATCTCTTGGATTTTCTCCCACCACTCTAGCTGGCTTCTTTTCAACTTGGGATGCCTGCTTCTACTGATTCAGAAAGTTAGAAGGTTTAAAACCTTTCTTCCTTTGGTCAGATTTCTCATTCTTCTTGTCCTTCCACGTCTTCTGATAGTCAAGTTTGCCTCTATTTTTCTCATAGCAATACTTAGCTTTCCTTATTGTTTCTTCTAGAGTTCTAGGCTCATAAAACTCAATTTTTTCTTTGTAAGACTGAGGAAATCCACTTAGGAAACGCTATATTTTCAGCTTCTCATCCTTGATATACCTGACATATCTCAATAGCTCCAAGAACTTGTTTGCATACTCTTCCATGGTTTGTTGTCCCAATCTCATCTCATGAAATTCTTTGATCTTGTCATCATAGTACCTGTCAGAGAGGTATTTTTGCTTGAAATACTTCTGGAACTATTTTCAAACAATTTTTCTTTCATTAATCTTCTTCACTTGCCTACAGTGCTCCCACCAAATTGATTCCCTTCCAGTCAAATTAAAGATGGCTACTCCATCCTTCATATTTCCAGAATAATCCTAGACTCGGAAATACTTCCTCATCTGAAGAAGCCAAGCCTCATCTTCTTGACCGTTCTTTGTCTCACCATTGAAGGTAGGCAGCCTTTCCTTCATAAACTCATCCCATGAACTATTCCTATAATGGATCCTTCTCTTTTCTTTGTGAGATGAAGAGATGGAATCCTCAGCGGATCCTTCTGAGTCAAGATATCTACTAGAAGACCTTCTTCTTCTTCTGGTACTAATCTTATTACCTTTTGGTTTTACTGGACGTCGTCCCGAGCTCATCAGTCATTGGATGTCTATCAAACTTTGCAACATGGCAGCATTTACTATGACTATGACTCTGCAAAATGTGTTATCAACACCATTTGTTAGATACATAGTAATTCAAAATCAAAACCATTTACTTACTGTCACCTAGCCTATCTAGGCCCAACGTTGTAACCGACAGCTTTGTTAGCTTATTTTCAGCCCATCTAAGACGAATGTTGCAACCTGCAGCTCTGATACCACAATGTCACCTACCCATACCCCATTATCATGCGGAATTAAAAATTTCATCAAGAAATTTTACTATTCATCGAAACACAGGGCATGGCCATGAACCACTTCTCGACATTTCCAACATTGTCGCACCGTCCTCCCCTCTTCTCTTGAGCGGTTCGACAATCTGTTAAGAAAGGTATTAGAGGAGATCAGATGATGGAGAGAAAATGTGATGGAAATCAACGATCCCAAACGGTCCCACAGCTGAAACCAAATTGACGGTTCAGACTCCACCCGCAAATATCAATGGTGCGGAAAGCCCGAGTTGCGGGATCGAAAAGTTATGAAATTGAAACCTCACTTCCTCCAACCCACATCCTGCATCGGGAATAGATAAACGATAGATAATATCATCCCGTGAAGATCGATGGCGTGGAAACTTGAATTGCAGGATTGGGAATTGTGGAAATCACGACACCGTGATCCCGCATCGAAAAGGACCGTTGCGAAATGAAAACTGCAAAAAGCCATAATTCTCCAAAAAGACATCCCTCATCCCGCAAGTTGCGGACGGGAAAATTGCAGAAACCAAAATCTGCGAATTGACATCCCGCATCCCGCAAGTTGCGGAAAGGAAGATTTCTAGCAGGAAACTCAACTTTTTAACTGAAGTCTTGGATCGATTTGATCATTCAGGCCATCACCAATCTGGCCAATCTAACCCTGCAACTTAGTTTAAAAATGCATTGAAAGAAACATACATAGATTCCCATAATTACAATTATTCAAAGGAACAATGCATTAATTCAACACAACAACATGTTCATTACATTTCATCAATAAATTACCATACAAGAAATACATTTGCAGAGAATTAGATAAACAAGAACACTTATCTTGAATAGAACTTGTCCTACAACCAGCTATGTCACTGCAACATTCCACCCAGACATAGGCCAGTTCTCTCATCAATCTCACAGCGACACCACCACCCCTGAGCTGGGCATGATTTCCTCAAGGAATAAGGGAACACTAGCAAACTCATACATAGCCAAGGGTGCAATAACACTCAGCCAAGAAAACACAGTTGGGTTTATCAAGCTGCAGGGGAAAACACGCCAACATATGGGTTTCACAGGCCAGTCAACCAAGCCATCTCAGAGTTCGGTATCATAGACTGAACACAGTCAAGCCAACATTCACCTTTAAGGACCACTCAAGCCAATAGATGGGTTTATCAGACTGTACACAGTCAAGCCATCTCATTGTTGGGTTTATCAAGCTACCTAGCAAAGCTATCATTCACAGTTGGATTTACCAAACTGTCCAGCCAAAGGTTACTCACAAGGTCAAACTCAACAAGACACAACCAAGCCAACAGATGGGTTTATCATACTACTAGCCAAGCCATCTCTCCAGTTGGGTTTATTAGGATTCTAAGGAAATGGGCAGGAAGAACTGCTTAGCTAGTGAGCTCATCTACAGAGCTAAGAACACCTTCACAAGACCTATCTGGCCTGGCTTCCCCATTGCCTACACACCCAACACAAGGAAGTGTCCCCTTCTCTGCTCCACAGTATCTCAGGCTACAACTTCCCTTCCAATGCTCTTTAGGATGTGCATAGTAGGTTCACCAGTCACTCTTATCTTATTGTGAGGTTCCACACTAGGTTTATCAAGCACATTCTACGTCTCTCCCGTTCCTAAGTTTTGCACATAGTTTAGACCCGAACCAGGATCACAACACAACAACCACAAGGAGACTCAACAACACCAGATTTACTCTGGAACATAAGTAACACGGTCTCATACACTTTGTACTTTTATATAACACTACAACACAACAATCACAGTCTTTCCAAGGGAAAGACACTCGCATAACATGAAGGATACCCACAGGAAGAGATCAGTTGCTAGAGAGCTTCCATGCCAATGGAGAACGAAGATGGTGCATGATCTAGCACATCTCATAGCTCCAAAAATGTGAGAGTAAAACCAAAGCGTGAACGTGTGAGTCAAACTGGCATACGGTTCTAGTGTTTTCTTGTCCATGCAAACAAAACACGACATCCCAAAATTGGGTGCTCTGCCCAATTCGAATTTTTGCCCATACTCTTCCCTTCCAAGCAATAACTACCTCAACCACCTTCTGGCAGAATAAATGGTTGAGAGAGAAGACAAGAAAAAGGGTAGTCGACAATTTTGATGGGTTCTCCCCATGACACATGGATTTCCCCCAAAATGGCTCAAGGTTAACATTCCCACCCCTTTATCCTTAGGAAAATCATGCCCCCATCTCATTATTCATTGCATTGACATAACTGGTTGTGGGTTTTTCATTAATTTGCATATTTACATGATGTTTACAAATGTGATTGACTTAGAATAGAAACCATAGGCATCAACCATGATCTCCTACATACCAAACATTGATCAATGACAAGGCCTTGGCCTTGAGCTCCTTGTCATGATTCGATATAATATTTACATCATATAAATTAATGCAACGGGGTCAAAACGAGGTGTTACATCAATGGTTAGGAAGCATTCCCAAAAAGATCTGATGGTTGAGGATCAGTCCCAAATAAGATAGGAGGAAAGGTTGAAGTTCTGCAAAGATCCAAGATCCAATGCCTAAGAAGTGTTCCGCAAAGGATTGAAATCGGACGGCTGAGAATTAGTCCATGAGAAGATCGACAGTTGATAGTAGATCCGTAAGGAAAGTGGACAGGACATAAGTTCTGCATAAAACCGAGATCCAATAGCTAAGAAGTGATCTGCCAAAATAGATCGATGATTCGAAAAAGAAGTGCAGGTGTGGAACTGCGGAAAACAGAGAATCAAAGTTTTGGAAACATCGAGTTTCTGATTTCCACATTCTGCAGTGCGGGAAAGGAAGTGCAGGTGTGGAACCACAGAAATCAAAAGGTCAAAGTCATTGAAATGTTGAGTTTTTGACTTCCACATCCTGCAATCCGGAAGATCGACAGTCATAAAGACTTCCATAAGAGATTGATGGTGCGAAAAGGCTAGTGCAGAAAAGTTAGTACGGGTGCGAAAGCATGGAAATCGAAAGGTCAAAGTTTTTGAAACATTGATTTTTTGACTTGCACATTCCATAGTGTGGGAAAGGAAGTGCGGGTGCAGAACCACATAAATCAAAAGGTCGAAGTCGTTGAAATGTTTAGTTTTTGACTTTTGCATCTTGTGATCGCGAAGATCAACGGTCACAAAGAAGCACACACGAGATCAACGGTGTGTAACGTTTGGTGCGAAAAGATTGGTTCAAAAATCATGCAATGATATTTGAGAAAGGGACATTTGGTATCCGATTTCCACCTCAGATCAACGATCACGAAGTAACCCGAAGGAGATCAATGGTGTAGAACGGTTGAGGTGGAAAGAAAAGAGAGAAAAGTCACAACTAGAGATCGGATGGTGGAAATTAGAGGTGAATGAAGATCAACGGCTACAGGAGATTTCACTGATCAATATGTAAGTGAGTTAACCACCAGGATGGAAGCGAAATCATAAACATGATTTAAGTTTGGTTTGTTCTCCACCATTGATTGATATGTTTGAAAGATCCAATGCCTAAGAATGATTTCGCTCGTTAAAATAGCCAGGTGTATAACCAAGAAACTATATGCGAAATTATTGTGGAATCCAAGTGTGTGCTAACCAGATCAAAATTCCTGCTGTGTGGATTCGCAATGATGAAGAGGTGCGTTCAAAACTGGTAAAGAAGAATTTCCATAGGAAACTTGCAGAGGAAGAAAAGAAGCCCATAGTCATTGGTTTGATGAAACCCGTGATCAGAGAAGAAGGGTGCTCGTAGATCAGAAATGATTAAGAAGTTTTTAATTAATTCTTTAATTAAAAATCGTTAATAACAAAGGTTTGATGAGGTATCAGGATGAAAGGGCATGAGATGTTTTGAAGAGATGCATGAATATATAATTAATCAAAAGATCAAAGAAAATGAGAAAGTGTCTCCGTGGTTCAGATCAAAGTAGGAGAAACAAGGACCAGTGGGTGTGACAGAGAATGGAGGGAAAAGAAATCTAGCAAATTATAGAAAACATATTAGGGTGGAAGGGTGGAGTTAGGGAAGGAAACAAGCCTATAGGGGGTTGCTGCCACCTTCCAACAAAAGCTGGTAAATAGGGTGTAGGATCATCCTGTTAGTTGTCGCTAACAAAATAGAGGGCTATAGCCTCCTTCCAATATTAGCTGCTAAATAGGGTATCATAGCATCCTTTTAGTAGGAGTTGATAAACTAGGGGGTCGGATCCTCCTTCCAGTAGTTGTTGGTAAATAGGGTGTAATACCATCCTTGTCTGTAGTAGCAGACAAAGCTATTTGTAAATAACAATTTTGCAGTAATAGGAAGTATTGGTGGTTTACCCATTTGGTCTTCCACGATAAATTTGTGTTCAGTGTGTTATTATTGATTGTGTGTTTTAATAAGTAAATAATAAATGTGGTTTTAAATTGAAAAAATTTACAATATTTATTCACCCCCCCTCTCAGTATTGTCCAGTATTTCAACAGCTTCGCAGGTGTCGATGGATAGGGTAAAACCTGTCCGGGTAGATGTTTAGGGATTTTGCATCGATGGGTGTCAACAGACCTACAAAGTGAACCCATGTCAATAGGATAGTGTCAATGCTAAGATTGATTTCTTAAATGATAATCAATTAATTTTAGAAAATGAATGAGAGGAAAAAGAAAAGAATAAACAAGAGGAAACAAGTTATCCAAGTACAAAGACAAGTACTGAAGCTATTGTTCTAGCTATGTCACAAGTTAGCATGATATATGAAGAAATAAAGGGTTTGAAAATAGAAAATCAAAGGATGGATGAAATAGTTAAGAAAAAAGAAGAAGAAAAATTATTTTTTGAGAATAAGAGGAAGGAATTGCTTGATAAGAATGAAAAGTTAGCAAAGAAATTTTCAGGATAACTACTAGTACAAGGTGCAAGGCATCTCATTTGGGATATGATTATTACAGAAGTAGCAAAAATGAGACATTATTTGAATTATATCAAAGATAAAGAGATGGTAATTAATGTGGCAAGACAAATTTGCACAAATTTAAAAGAAACATTGGATAGGAAACCAACAGATGCAACTCAAAACACTATAAATTTTTGTAATACTTTGTCTGAAGAAGAGTTAAGAAAAATCGGTATTAAGGACAGGATTGCGGTCATAACTTGGGCAAGGAAGGTTATTGGAAAACATCATCACATTGAAAGTGTCCAAGCAAAGGAAAAATTAATGCTACAACAAGTGAAGTCTTTCAAAGGATTATTTATAGAATTGTTTAAAAAGGTTATGCCTTCTTTTTGGGATGAGCATGGAAAGTTGATATCTCAATCTAAATATCAGGATTTGCTGGTTAAAACTAGATTGTGTCACAAAATGTTTGAATATATGACTCAACCTCTTTTAGGAAATGTCATAATTGATAAGTTGGTTGTGGATTTTGAATTGGTAGACTCATTCAGGATGTTTGGTGCAAAACTGACACTCATTTATTATGTGGATCATGTGGAGATAATGGTTCTAGCTAAAGATATGGAGAACCTTGAAGTGCCATCTAGAGACCAATAAAAGACCATTGAAAAGTTTGGAAAAATGAAATATAGATTACATCAATGAAGATTTTCATTTCAAGGATGGAGCTGAAGACATATCAAGGTCCACTTCAAAGTGGAGTTAAAGGATTAGAAGTTAGAAAATTTCTAGTATTTAAGAAGATTTAGTTTGCTAAAGTGATTTGACAGATGTAATAAGGCTGTTACAAAATGTCTATTTTTAGAATGTAGGTAGTTAGGTATCAGCTTGAGGAGCATTTTGATGTATAAAATCATGTTTTGTAATGTAATTAGTTTTGGAACCCGTGAGAGTGAGACTCATTTTGTAACTAAGCATTTCAAGTTAATAATATTTATAGATCCACACAAGCATTTTTTTTCTATCAGAGATTCTCTTATTGTTATTTTATAGTCTGTAATTCCTTTTACTCATGTGAATGTGTTTATTGTTATCATTTTCCATTTTGTTGTCTTTCATGATTGAATAAGTTTATATTGAATCAAAATTCATAACCATAAGCTATGGTTCATTGATTTCAAGAATTCACAAACAAGATTCCTCTAAAATTAATATTGGGTTCATCTTTTGATGCCCATATTAATGGACTGCTCATTTTTCCTCCTTACCACCAAACAATCAAGAAATCAACTGTAAAAGAGTAACTATCCCACCTCTTTGAAGAAATTTTGTTGCAAAACATTGTCATTTATAATTACTCATGATTTTGAGTCCATGCCCAATGATACCCACTTGTTTTAGCCATTATAATAATTAAACTTGTTTATTTAAGAATATATATGGGCATTGCATTTACTTATTGAGAGATCCCTCTCCGGTAGGAAAGAAGCCAACTTTCATCCTAAAAGTTGGTTTGTAAGGTTACCTTGGAACCATCCTTCCACAATCAAAGGATAAACTCTGAGTGATAACAAATAGTATAGTTTTAATACATGAAAAAAACAAAAATATGTTAAATATAGTTTTAACTATCTTTATTTTCTAATTTTTTAAACAAATTTTCCCAAAAAATGACTTATTTAAGAGAACATTTTAAAGCTTCTAAAGTATATATATTTTTCATTCTAACTAGCTTCTAAATGTTAAAAAAATTCAAAAATGTGTATATACTTTCATTATAACTAGCTACCAAATGTATATATTTTTTGTAAAATTTGAAAAAACGCATTTGTAAATAAAAATTATAGCTTTTTATGACCAACAAGTTTCAAAATCGCAAAAAATGGCTCGAAATGAAAAATGTTGCTACCAGTATATAAACATTTCGAAACTAAGATAAAAAAAAACTACTAAAATTGACCCCCCAAAAAATGAGAATAAGGAAGGAAATTTTTTTGTGCACTATGCTTTATAAAGATCTAGTTGTGGATCAAATGAAAATCCAAGATTACAAGAATAGAACTGAAATGAGTAAAAGGCATATCTATAATCTATTTTTTCATGCTTATGTCAAGATAAGGGATTCATTCTATACCTTCATTTGGAGAGACAAACCATTCGGAGGTTGTTCTCAACTCTAACAAAGGTTACACAATTGATTTTCCTCCTGGTGATGAGAGAGATGACCATTTGTGGTCAAGAAAGGTGTCAAAGTCAAAAGACCCTTTAAAATATTAAAAAAATCCTGGTTTTTCTATCAATCAATATACTTGCTTCAGACAATATTTCAAACTAATCTTGGGAAGGGTCAAGAATCTATATGTTGTGCAAGGAACAAATAGATAGTGTTCTCTTTTTATTGAGGCCAAAAACCTAACCCCCCTAATTCCCCTTTTAGATTATTTTCAAACCAGGTCACCTTCATTTACTCCAAGCCTTACTAGGCCTCTTGTTGATTTTGCAAAAAAAAAACATTATTCTACACTAGATTAACACACTCCCTTTATGCATTTTGTTGATTGAAATCAAAGTCTATGCAGGAGGGTTACAAAATTTTCATCTATAGAAATACAGAAAGGGTTTTGGCTAGTGATCCTAAATTCTTTTACACACATCAATTTTCCTTTAAAACAATTCTACCAGCTACAAAACATGCACATGCAATCATCCATAGAACACACACAAATAATATTTTATAAAACCCATTTATCAACTAAGGAGGTATATTGTTCCTCCAATAACCATAAAACAAAAAACCAATAAACAATGTATGTATTTTGACTTTAAATGTCTTTTTGTAGATATCATTTACATCCTCAACCTTCCAAAATAGACAATAGAAAACCTAGGGAAACCATTGGCACAAATAAAATATCGAACGTAGCAAATTATAAGTTTGTATCAACCATAACAAAGCCAACAAAACCTAGGCACACACAAAAATAAAGAGTGAGACCCTCAAACATGCCCCAACCTTCCAAAATGGACGAGATCAAGAGTTTTTTGAAACCCTAACCAATGCATGCTAGGGAAACCCTCAACATAAGTAGGAAAGAAAGGCTAAACCATACCGAAAATCAAAAAATGAAAATTCTTACCAATGCATACTAGGAAAACCCTTTGTACAACCAGGAAACAAAGATCATGAGCACTATACCTAGTGAAACCACACTCCCCAGAACCACAGAAGCCCAACCCACCACGATGCTAAACACCAACAAAACCTGCAAGGGGGGAACCCAACATAAACCATGCCCTGCAAAATCAAGAACGAAGATAAAATATGGAAAAGAAGGAAACATAAATACAAAAAACATGCCTTCTAGATGCCCTAGCCAAAAGAGAAATGACAAGAGAAAATTATGTTCTCTCCTTACACACTGGGAGCCGAAGAAAAAACTGTAACACTGTCAAAGCACAACCACTATGCACAGAGTCCAAACAACAAGGACCAACAACCACTAAGAACCTCAACCACATAATCCATAGACGCAAAACCAAAAATGCACACCTACATCATCGCTTCTCCAACCAAACCATTGAAACAACATCCCCTCGAACTGCACTTTACATTAATTCCACACATTTTTTAAGGTGTGTAAACCAGAAAACACATTAAACCAGTCCAACCTAGACTTAATGTCCATAACCTAAAATCTACCACTAACCCTAAACTCAAATCCTTCAACAAGACCTTGGTACAAAACACTCGTACAAAACCATAAGTAGTGAAAAACCTAGGAGATAATCATTTATGGTCAATGACATTCACAGGGACACTTGATCGATGAATTCTCCATGCCAAAACTTGAGACTGGTGTCAACCTCTACAAGCCAATATCACTGCAAGAAAAAAAAAACAAAGCCCATGAAAAACCGAACCCGGATCCAACGCCAAAGTTTGATCTATGGTATAGCTAAAAATCACAATCGATCAAAGTTTGATCTAGGGTATAGCTAAAAATCACAATCGATATGGGTATAGTAATGCCATAGAGCGGTCGCTAAATGTCCCCTTGCGAGGACATATAACCCATGAGGTGGCAATTTCCTACGCCATTACAAATTAGATTTTTTTGAAATTTGCAAAATCAACATGTTGAACCATGAATTAATTGGATTTTCATTGTTGTTTTAGATTACCTACTTGTTTAACTTCATAAAACATGAGTAAGTAAAATACTTACTAGATGATTGGTTACTAAACAAAGCAATACACAAGGTTTATTCACTTAAGAGTGCCTTCTGACTTAGCTTTGTTTTTGTTTTTGCCTCCTCTTCGAGTTGGCTGCCGTTCTTCTTGCTTCCTTTCACTTTGAAGCATTTCATCAAGAACTCACCCCACTTCTCGAATGCAACCTTCTGTCTCTTTCAACGTGGCTGATACTTGTTCACATCCTGCTGCGAACGTTTCACTCAGCTGTGCAACTGAATCGTTGGTCTACCCTTCGACCGAAACTCCTGTCATCTGTCCAAGCGGTTTCAACGCTTGCAAGAATTTCTGCACAAGTGTCTCCTTCTTGCCGAAGTCTGCCATCTAGTCGACTCGTTTCTGTTGCTGTAGATCTGCAGACTTCCAACTACTGCTGAACCCAACCTTGACGTCAATCCACCTACTTGTCCGCCAAACACTTTTCCAAGTGTTGCAGTTGTCACACTCCCGGAGCGCACAACTGTCCTTAGTTAATCTGCTGAAACGGGCGTTTGCCAAACGCACCACTTCTGGATCACCTGCGGAACGCACCCACCTTCGCACACTTCTAGTTTTCTGAGCGCACTTCAAAAACTGGCGCTTTTTGTTTTTCTGTCGAACTGCACCTCCTCGTGCCGTTGTGACTGTTTGAGTGCTCACGCTTCCCTGAAGCACACGTTTTTGTCTTTTCTGGAGCGCTCGTCCTGAGCGCGCAGCTCTGTGGTGGCAGAGCGCTTTCACCTGAGTGCTCGGCTCCTCCTGCGGAGTGCATAACTTCCTGCTGCGGTGCGTGCGGTTTCTGGGCGCGCGTCTTTTGTCTAGGGAGCGCTCAACTACGGAGCGCTGCAGAGCGCCTGCTCCTGCAGAGCACCCACTCCTGCGGTGTGACCGTCTGTGGAGCGCCTGAGCTTTGGCGCGCTTTCGGCTGAGGTGTGACCATCAGTGCGGCACGCTGTCTGCAGAATGCCCACCCCTGCGGTGCGTTCTGTTTGCGGTGCACTCGCTACTGTGGATCGCCTGTCTAGAGACGCGCTTGGCTGTGGAGCGCACTCTGTCTGTGAACCGCCCGCCCTGCAGTGCACCTTGTCTGCGGTGCGCCCACCCTACAGTGCGTTCTGTCTGCGGAGCGCCCGCCCTATGGTGCACTTTTTCTGTGGAGCGTCTGTGGTGCGCACGCTTCCCTAAAGCACACATTTTTGTCTTTTCTGGAGCGCTCGTCCTGAGCGCGCAGCTCTGCGGCTGTGGAGCGCTTTCACCTGAGTACCCGACTCCTCCTGCGGAGTGCGTAACTTCCTGCTGCAGTGCGTGCGGTTTCTGGGCGCGCGTCTTTTGTCTAGGGAGCGCTCAACTGCGGAGCGCTGCAGAGCGCCTGCTCCTGCGGAGCACCCACTCCTGCAATGTGACCGTCTGTGGAGCGCCCGAGCTTCAGCGCGCTTTCGGCTGATGTGTGACCATCAGTGCGGCACGCTGTCTGCAGAATGCCCACCCCTGCGGTGCATTCTGTTTGCGGTGCTCTCGCTACTGTGGAGCGCCTGTCTAGAGACGCGCTTGGCTGTGGAGCGCACTCTGTCTGTGAAGCGCCTGCCCTGCGATGCACCTTGTCTGTGGTGCGCCCACCCTGCAGTGCGTTCTGTCTGCGGAGCACCCGCCCTCCGGTGCACTTTGTCTATGGAGCGTCTGAACTGCAGATGCCCATCCGAGCCTGCGGAGTATTTCTGAAAACTTCTTCGCTGCAACCACTTGTCGCATGAACTCCTCCAAACTTTGGCTCTGATCAAAAGAAGAGCGAACCTTGCTCTAGATCTGCTATGATACCACCTGTCACAACCACACTTTCGCAAGCGCTCTTGACTCGCCAAAGGTGGTGTGTGGCACTGCCAAGAAGGTCGCTTGAGGGATTGCCCGCCCAAGCGCCTAGCCTACAGACTACGCCTTAACCTGCAGAACTGTTTTTATATTTTTAAACTTTAACTCTTCTACTGTTTACTTAGTCTCATTAGCCTTGCTGGCACATTCAACACTTAGCCAAAAAGAAGTAAAACATAGCACTAAGCAAAACGCAGTACACAGAGAATAAAGGTGGGTTTCCCAACATGGCAGAGCCCTTTTAACTTGTATAAAAATGGAACAGTATTACATAAACGGAGTTGCCCAAGGCAGAGCTCCTGGTGCATGTCCAACCAGCTGCTACACCTAGAAAATACAAGAGATACAAAAATGTAAAAGAATGTCTCTTTGCCAAAGATGCCTAGCCTCCTCTGCCTCTCCTCAATGATGCCGCAAACCTCTGTGTAGTTCTGTTCTGTTCCCTTTGATAACCGGCGACTTGATCCTCCTTGATCAATCTCTTGCTTTCTTGCTTGATTTGAAATGACTTGCACTTCGTTTATTTATAGCCTTCTAGGTGTCTTGCCCATGTCAACTTGCCATCTTGCTTACCGCACAAGTCACCCCTTGCCGGTTCACCAAGTCAACCTCAAAACACACTTGGCTCACTTAGCTGTTTCGTTGCTGTCATCGCACCAAGGTTCACTTTGACTTAGGCGTTCAAAGGTCCACTTGCCGAAGCCTCTAGAGTGTCGCGTGCACACTTTTCCGGTGAGCCGTCCGCCCCTTACTTTGACCGAAGCACCCATCTGATTGACCGCCGTTCGTCACTAGCCGTGCCGTCATGCGCACGCGCCCATCGTCCAACTGTCGTCGTCCGCATGTCCATCGATTTACTTACCAAAGTGCTCTTTTGCCGAAGCACCCAACTGTTTGCACATATGTCCGTCTGCACCTCCGTCCGCACATCTGTCCGTCCGCACATAAGTCTGACCGCACACTTGGGCCGCGCGCCCACACCAAGGATCACGCACCCGTTTGCTACACTAACTTGCATGCCCATCCGCACGCTCAAGGGTCGCGTGCCTCAAAGGGGCCGCGCGCCCATCACCAATGTCATCGTTACCAAGGGGCGCCTATGCTAAGTCACGTGGGCGCTGACCTTGGGGCACGCCACATTCCCAACCTCCGTGTCGGTGGTGAATGTGGGCGCTTGCTATCTTTGCCAAGCGAGAGTGCAACTCCATGCCGAATCGTCATGTCCACGACACCTTGCCTAAGTGTGCCGCCACTTAGGTGTGCTAAAAAACGTGGCCGTGACACAATGGGCGGCCACTTCCGTCTTGAAACATACATACCGCATTTACTTCTCATTTAATGTTGCCTTATAATAGAATTTATGTTAATTTAGTAATTTCACATAATGTTGTGAATTTCACAATGGCTTTTCACAAAGGTCATATTAGTGTTTAATATGGCAACTATATTTGTGTAAAACTCTTGAAACGTAAAAAAATATTATTTTCTTAGTTGGTGAAATCCAATTGTTCAATTTCTCTTTAAATCACATATTTATTACAAATAGTATAAGATAGATTATTCAGTTTCAAACAAAATATATTTTTATATAGCTTTCAAAGTAAACCATATGTAACTTAGTCCATGTTTATATAACTACAAACACACTCAAATTCTAAGTGTTTTGGTCGCTCAAATTCTAAGTGTTTTGGTCGGTTATGTTTTAAGTGTTTTTTTAAATTTTATCTTTGTTTATGTTTGAACTATGTTTGAACTGCGAGCTTTTTAGCGTTTTCCACTCTATATGTTTTCACTCTGTACATACATTTTTACATATGATCATTTGTATTGTATTTTACATATGATCATTTGTATTATTTACCATTCTGTTCACAGCATGCGTACAGCGCTAGAGTCATGGAGGGCCATAAAGAGCCCACATTTCCGCGCACTAAAGTCACTCTGACTTCCTAAAAATCTGCACATTCATCTCCTGCATCGGACAGAATCGTTGTGGTTCACTAAAATCTTATGACACCAACAACAAGGATTGTTGTGGTTTACTAAAATCTTATGACCTGGCATGCAACAAAGTACGTGTTCGAAGTTTAATGGAGTCCACAATCTGCTATGTACTCAATCAGTGTCCACCCGTGTACCTTGTAATGGTGGAGAAGGTAGTGGATGTAGAGTTGGAGACAATAGTTGTCCAATGAGCATTGGCCAATATCTAAGACGTTGTTCTTATTGTTACTTTTCCGTTTGTACGTAGCAGTTACTATTCCTGTGGATTTGTTGGATCGTATCTTGCTGTATTTAAATCTGGAGTGTCTTGATTATTGTAATTGGTACTGGACTGCTCCTCTTTTGGACTGAGGGGATGCTTTCATGTGGTTCTTGTTTTTTGTTGTTGTTGTTGTTGGCATCCTAGATTGTTTTTCTTTATGCATTGATCCCGGGTGGATCGGGTTCATGCGATATTTTTACATATACTTTGTAATTGATCCCTGGTGGATTGGATCCATGCTGTATCTTTTACATACACTTTAATGTGAATGTAGTTTTTTTCTTTTACGTATACTTTAATGTGAATGTAGTTTTTTTTATGTTCCTGGTGTATTATTGTTGTTGTTAGCATCCTGGATACATTGTTTTTATTTATGTATTGATCCCCGGTTATGAGGTAGCAATGTCTATGCTACTTTGCTTAATAAGTTATTGGTTTAGAAATACAGAAGTTATATTTGAAATATAAAGATTATTTTTATGGTTTAAAAATAATTTATTTATTTATTTATTTTTTTATATATATAGGTGTAATAAGATATAATGATTTTTATTTATGAAAATAAATTGATAATAAAAGTTTGATTTTGATTTATGAAAGAAAATTAATAATCCAGATTTAAGCTTCTTATAATCAATCTCTGCCTTATTCAGGCTTGTCTTGTCTCTGTATCGCTAGTGGATCAGTTCCATTGTGTATCTTTTACATATAATTTAATATGATTTTATTTTTTAATATATATCCGTGGTGGACTATTGCTGTTGTTAGCATCCTGCTTTGTCTATGTATTGGTTCCTCGTTATGAGGTTGCAATGTCCATACTACCTTGCCGAACAAGTTATTGGTTTAGAAATATAGAAGTTATGTTTGAAATATAAGGATTGATATTATTATGGTGGGTTAGATTTATCCAAAATGAATTTGAATATATATGTGGTGGAAATACATTAAAAAGTTGATGTAGATTTTTGAAAACAATGTTGTATGGAAATACGTTTCCTAATTAAAGAAGACAATGTGAAACAAAGAGGTTTGAGAGGAAGTGATGTATTCATACTATGATAGATAACTATTTTTTGTTGGCATTTAGAATGTGGCCAATATGGGATTTTATTGATAATATATTTAGCATATGGGAGAGTATTGGCATAAAAAATCAAAAGGTAAAAAGAAATAAAGTAGTTGTATGATGCACTGGTCAAGGAGGTCATGATGTCAAGAATTTACCAAAATATATGATTATAACACCTTGGAGATCATTGCATGGTGTGAAAGTTGAAACACTTATATTTACAATATTGTCAAGTGTAAATTCATGTGAATTATCCATGGAGGAAATGTGCAATGAATTTGAAAAGTTAGTTTGTAGGTTGTCTTTATGTTTTAAAGTTTATTTGTATAGTTTAATATGTTCTATTAATTAAGCATTGTGTTATATTGATGATGATGATGGTTAACGTCCCTTGAGACCAAACTTTGGTCTATCGGACCTAAAGAAGAGAATTAGTTAGTTTGCTTTAAAGTTATATTTCTATGCTCAAAGAGCTTGGAAAGAAGCGTCCCGAGCTTACTATAATTTTGACAGGCTAAAAGGCTAGGCATGTCGGTATTGCAACAAAGATTATGAAACTGGGATCTAATGTGGGTGTACGCAGGGCACTCTAAGAGGAAGTGATTTTCATCTTTAATGTTCTTACTCTCACAAAGGTGGCAGATCCTTTCTACCCATGGTGTTTTAGGGACTATCCAACGACCAGTTTCACTATGGAGCTCATGCGAGTTCGTTCTTATTTTAGCTATGTTAATTTTTTTCTTAGTACTGATTAAAGCAGAGAGATACTTTTGATCTTCTAGACTAGGGTTGATGACCTCCTTATAATATCTTAGTTTTCTTTTAGCCTCTAAATCTTTCTCACACCACAATTTTTCTTTAAACTTAGAAGAAATAATATTTTTAATGTTATTAATATTTTGCAAAGCAACATTTTCATCGATATCCCAGTGATTTAACCAAGACCTGGTTTCTTTATACCACCCATGCTTGAGCCTTAAGTGGTTTTGGCTAGAGTTTAAAGCTAGCTTAGGGAGCCTATGGTCTCCCATGTTATTGATTTTGTTCTTGTATAATAGGAGTCTAGTCATAGCTAGGCTCTCGATGGGGGAAAGACCCACTTCTATAAGGAGAATAGGATAGGGTGTATTGTTTTTTTATTTTGAGGTTATAAGTTATAAAACGCTTCTGGATTTGCTCGATCTTTCTCCAGGATTCTCTGGAAATGCTGCAACCCCAAACCTCACACCCATACAAGATAAAAGGAGTGACTAGAGTTTCAAAAAGGAGCTTCTTTTTATCCCACATCATGAGGTTTGCAGCTTTACAGTTATTTTCAAGACCAAAGTAAGCTTTCCACCCTCCGTTAATCCTTTTCTTAATGCTATAGTTCTAGTTGAGCTTGTGATGAATATCAATTCCTAGGTACTTGTAAGAAGACACTTCCTCCAAGTTGCTATTGTCATACATAAAATTAGCGTATGTATCATTCTTGGATTTGATAATCATAACTTTTGTTTTGTCAATGTTAACAGTCATACCCATGTTAGAGCAAAAATCTTTGAGGAGTCGAAGCTGCTTATCAAGATCAGAAGAACACCTTGCCAGAAGGACAATATCGTCAGCATAAAGAAGAAGGATGATGACTATTCCAGCTAAGATCGTACCAGCACAACCTGCTTCTTCTAAACAACCCTCTAACTTATCAATGTAAATGCCAAAAAGGGTAGGGGAGAGGGGGAAACCTTGCTTAACTCCGATATTACACTTAATATCTTTCGACCACCCCTCATTGCTTTTAAACTTGACAATTACATTCTCGTAGAGCCTTATCGCGGCAGCTCTCAGCTCGAAAGGAACCTTAAGCTCTTCTAACCTATTCCAAATGTTATTTCTAGGTACCGTATCGAAAGCCTTTCTAAAGTCCACAAAGCAGCAAAAGAGATTGGATTTATCATTGCGGCACTCCTCCATAATGATCCTAAGTGTAATAAGGTGGTTCGTTGTTGAGTGATGCCTTCTAAAACCCGGTTGGCCTTTAGCCCGCTTACCTTCACTTTCAAGCCAAATGCTGATTTTCTTTTCCAAAATAATACCATATAACTTGGCTAAGAGGGGGCTTATCATAATAGTTTGATAATTTGAGGGGTTATTTGTATCCCCACTTTTAAAAATAGGGATAATGAGTCTCTGAGTCCAAGGTTTGGGGAACCCTTGCTTGACTGCTTGATTAAAAAGCTTATGGATGTGAGGGATGAGGACAGGACCTCCAATTTTTAAGATTTCTACCTGGTAACCTTCAATGTCCTTAGCTTTTCCATTAGCCAGACACTTAACCCCAAAATCTATGTCTTTTAAAGAGAAAACTTCTTCCGTTGTGAGGAGGGTTTCAAAGTTGTCTATGACATTTGGGGAGTCATAAAGCTTTTTAAGATAGGAATTCCAGTCGTGTAGAGAAATTTTATTATTATCTTTAGTTTTTCTAGTTAGAATCTGCCTCCAGAATTTCTTAGGGGCCGTCTTAGAGAGGTGTAAGAGATTGTCTTGCCTTTTGTGAATATACTGCCTTTTTTTCTTTTTAGTAAGGGCTTTGTAATTTTTTATCTTGTTAATTTTAAGAGATTCATCAACAGCTTCCTTAATCTCTCTCCTCGCATTTTTACAATCAGTATCATAACAAGGGTTGGCTTTGCTATTCCTTTTATTACTCAAAACTTC
>LPNX011164897.1:0-44005 GCA_001517045.1 Pseudotsuga menziesii | reverse complement strand
ATATATATATATATAAACTTTAAGTGCTCAAATATTATAAAATCTATTCGATTAGGGTTTGAGGAAGAACCACCGGATTGGTTTCTCATTCTTTGAAAAGAGAACTACAGAAGGGTAATGGGGAGGAGATAAAGAGAATTCACGTGAAGGTTTTCTTGGAGAATGCACTTAGGAAAAAGGGGGAGATGGCTATGAAAGCACAAAGTTTCATGGTGGTTTCTCTCTCTCGGAGGATAGATTAACTCGAGTGGAAGAAATAGATTTGATTTTTTTTCACATGGAAACATGCACGGAAAACCCAACAATACTTCCCCACATTAGTGGATGGTAGAGGTGGTAAACCGCCAGCTATCCTAGCAGAAGGCCTAACTGCAAAGGACTCAAGGCTTGAACCTGTGACCTCCCCCCAAACTAAGAGAGTGTGCACACGTCTTACAAATTAAGCTAACTCTTGGAGATTTGCTCATGAGTGTCCAACAAACTAAAAATCCATATGAGTAATTGTATTCCATTTTGTTGATTCCCGAGGGTATGGAGTGGAGTGATCTCGAGCAAATAATTTATAAATAGTAAACTTAGCAATATATGTTTAAAAGTTGAGTGTAACATTCAAACAAAAGTTCTAAATCTATTTTGTTGAAGCGTGTAAGGTTTTAGCTTTTAAGGGAAAGGCTCTTCCCTTGCTTGTATTATGTGTGAAACTATTTCCTAAATGGATATATTTAGGTATTTGACCCTTATATTACTGTGGTAAATCCTTTCCTTGGGTTATTGAAAACCTTTCCTTGGTGTTTGAAGCTAATTTACATTAAATATTATGTAAAAGTAAGTTTTCTTAATTATTTAATAAGGGGATAGGGCCTTAACAATATAAAAGTTAAAGTTAAAACACCAAATGTTTGAGGGTCAAACTCTATTTATTTAAACACTATAAGTGGAACATTGAAGTTAATCTAATTTATTTAAAAAAAAAATATTAATTATTTATTATGATATAAGAGATTCAATAATATAAAAGTTAGAGCTAAGAGTTAAGTAATTGGAAGTCAACTCCTCCATTTTGGTTACTAAGAACTTTTCTATTAAAATTTAGAGTTCAATAATTTTAAGAGTTGAGAACTTCATTATGTTTCCAGAATACTCAAATTTGAGTAGTGTTGGGTGTTTTATTGTCTTAATGAATCACCAAATATTTAATTATCAACCAAGGTTTTTAAACTTGGAGTTGACACACAATATATGCTAAGGTAGAGGGGTACCTAGGATGTCATAGAAATATTCTAATAAAGAAAAGATCGAAAGATCTTTCAAAATGAATAACCGAGTCAAACTCCAGAAATCCAACTACTAAGTTAATTAGAGTTGGACACAACCAATAGATTAGAGTAGTATCAATCTATACTACTCTACTCTATGGACAATAATTGGAAATATATATATATAAACAATACTATTCTAATGAAACAAGACTTGATCGAAAGTAAACTATAGTGAAACCTATTAATCAATTATTCAGCTGGTAATAGAAGAATTAGAGAGTCTATGAACAAGTTCAGCACAAATGGAATGATTCAACTTATGACTCACTACATGCACACAAAAATTATAGTATATGAGACAATTTTTCAATTACCTAATATACTTAAGAAATTCAACAATTACATTATGCATTCATTTACCAAATACTTAATAACCAAGCTAAATTATCTAGTTCCATTCTCCTTGAGGATTCTGAGGATATGCGTTCAATGTGATAGGGACTGGAGAAGGTGTGTCAAAATGAAGTTCAAATAAAATGAGGAAACTGAATGGACTTAAGTCTAATTTAACTTCTACAAAGAGATGTAAGCTAAAACGTGTCCAATTACAAGTGATAGTAAACATTGTGATTTATTCTCTATCCATAAGCAAATGACTCTAATTGAAATGAGATGTTATGAACAACTAATCTATTAATCAAGAAACAAGACTATTTTAATTATTACTTTGAAGTTGGAGGTATGCTACTCTAGAGAGGTAAAGTATGAAACAATAAGAAATAAATATAATCTAGAAGCAAGTAGAAAACTTAATAAATATATTCTATTTCTGAATCAAATCTCATTCTATGAACATCTTCAGTAACTACAAAATAAGGAGGATAGATCTTATGATAGAAATGATGATCAAACCATAAAGAACTAATGTACTTTTTTAGAGAATAAAATTAACAAGTTTAATTCTAAAATAAATCTAAATCAGAATGAGGTAAATCAAACTAGGAATGCAATTGACAAGTTCTAAAGCAGTAATCAATTAATAAATCAGAGAAAAAAGAAACACAATTAAAAAACAAACTAAAGCAAAAAGAAATAAAAGCTAAGAATCATTATGGAGCTCAATGGATACTTTATGTGGTTTGAAATAAGGTCCTAATTATATATGGATATTGGTTTATTACAGAAAATAACACAATCCAAAAACTAGGAAAATTGAACTTTAAACAAGTATAAAACAAATCAGGAAATATTAAAGTCTGAACGACAGTTTGGATGACAGTATAGAACGATAGTCCGAATGATAGTATGGATGGAGAAAACAATGTAAGTACGAAATAAACAACCTAAATGATCCTGACACCAGTTGGTTGATGCATATGATGCTATAGTGCAGAAAAGACAATAACTAAGCTATTTAGCAATTGAAATAACAAGAGAGCACTTATGCTAATCTACTTCTAAGAAGAGAAATCATTTCCTATTGTATAATAAAACAAATTAAAAGATAAGTGCAGTTGATCTACAACTATAGAATAATTAACAGAGTTGAACCTAACTATGAGCTAATTTTGAAACATTAAACTAATTAAACTCTAGCTAATTGCAAATATAAAATTAGAGAACAAACTGAAAGAAAGTTTGAAAATAAATATGCACGACCGATCACTTTCAATTCTGAAAATATAAACTATATTAACAGCAACACATAAGTTATATTAACAACAGACAATACACGTTATAGGTGACGAAGCAACATCAACTACAGGAAATCGAATCACATACAGAAACTGGAAATGAAAACTACTTATCTGTAGAAGGAAATAACGGAAATATACAAATGGAAGACCTCTTGTTGCTGAGGGGTCCTTCTCAGCAATCAGGGGCCCTTCTTAGCAATCAGGGGCTACATCTAAGTCAATCAATCAATTACGGAAGACAAAAAAATATATCCACAGCTGAAAATGGAATTTTTATTAAACTTGGAATATAGTTTACAGAGTTTCTATCTTATCACACTAACTCACTCCTCTCGTCTAGAGACGTCTTTTTATAGCTTTATAATGGAAGAGCAGGTCGACCCTGTCAGTGGTCAATCACTCTAATAATAGGCAGTCTTAACTGCTGAAAAAATGACCGCAAAACCGTTCATGACAATGCGCAAGACATATTCCGAATTACTTGGGCGTCGGTTCTCCTTGCGTGCACAGCTGATGCGTTGATCTTCTTTCACATGGGCAGAGAGTGTGGTGTCGAGCTAAGTGAGAAGGAGGCTGAATATTCTAGAGTGAGGACTCTTGTACCAAGTGAACGCATGGCCAACATAACCATGAAACCGTTCTTTTCTTTTAACGCCCTGGAATATTCCAACCAACAAACCCGTGGGTATGAATGGAGGGTTGTATGATGGTTTGAATGCAACACTATCATCTTTGGGGTGAATGTGTGTCTGCGTAGAGGTTTGTTTGAAAACCATACCCTGCAAAACAAATTCTATATGCCAAGCACATCTAAAAATGTTACATGACTTTTAATAAAACCATGAAATAATGAAAATTAACCAAGACTTGTGTGATATTCAAATACATTCATACCTGGGTTTAATTGATAGTTTGATTGGAAAAAAGTATGCCAAAAAGTGACAAAAGTAATGCCAACAAAGCGTTTTAACAACAAAAAATGATGACAAAATTGGCATCAAAACTCCCCCAAACCGGAGAGATTCCAGGTCCCACTAAGAAAAAACAAAGAGGCAGTTAGGAAGAAGGTTGAGCTGCGTTAGCAGCTGCCTTCAACTTAACAGAGGAAACAAAAGATTTGAATTTCAACTTCCTTGCTTGTGCCTCTCTTGATGAGAGTCATGTGAAGAGGTTATGGCCTTATTGAGATCTTCAACAGTCTTGAATTGAAGACGTAGATACTTGTTTTCCTGATGAAGATTAGCAATCATCTCAACATATTTTTTATTTTGGCTTGTCAACTGTGCTAATTCTTGAGTTAGTCATTCTATTGTCTCCTGATTCGGAGTAAATGGCTCTATAGGGTTCTCAAAATCTTGAGGAGGACTCAAATTTTTGGGTGGTGTTTCAAGGTCGATAGAAGGGACTTTTTTTCCAGGGCCCATGCCTTAAGCAGATGCAAAAGCGTGTTCACGAGCAGAGGCTTCAAGCAACTCAGTCGATATGCTAGCCAATGTAAATAGGGGTGACTCATAAATGGGTTCATCCACCTGGGTGATTGAACTTTCTGGATGAACGGACTGAGAGATAGGCTGAACGGTGGTCTGGACGTGGTTCACCTTCCTATTCTTGATGGGGGCTTGCAAAGAAGATGGGAATTTAGTGGTCACAGGGTTGACAGAGGTGGGTGAATGGTCATGCTGACTGGATCCTGAAGTATCTTCATCAATATGCACTACTTTAGTGCTTTTCTTTCCTTTGGGAGGGGTCTGGCTAGGTTCACGGTCACGGGTGTGGCAAGGAGACTTTCGAGAATTTAGATGAGGATTCAAGACCTTAAATACAAAATTTCCCAGTTTTGGTTCCTCTCCTTCAACTGATGCACGATCAAGAGCTTGATAAGACTATGGTGGTACAGACTACCCATAGGGTTCATAGTGTTTTTCCTGACTTGGTTCGACATATTTTCCAAGCTCTTAAGGAAAAAGAATAGAAAATTAATAAACTGTTGATTGAAAAAATGTGCCAACAATAAAAAATGGCAAGCGTTAAACACAGTGAACTTACCTTTGCAAGTTATGAGGAGAATGATGATGACCAAAGGATTAAGGTATTCTGGTTTGACCCATTCTCTATGAAACCCTTTCGTACCGGCAACATGCTGATAATATGGCTTGAGAGCGAAATCATGGGATAATCGAGGGATGAACATTTGTTTGTGCCAACGGGCACCCTCCCTTGGAAGCTTGGTCGCTACAGCAATGGACTCCTTGGTCACTGGAAAGGTGAGGTATCCAACCCTGGCCATCTTACCGTCGAACCCTTTTGCGAATAACAGTGAAATTTCCTCATCATATCCCTATAAAAGATGGAAAAATGAGTTCCACACTGCTCGAAAGAAGATCTCCCGACATCTTGGAAATACGGAATCTGGAACAAGTCCTGATAACTTTCTGGCTCGAGGTGATTAGGAATTGTTTAACCGGAGGAAGAAGTGCAGGGGGTTGCAGAGGATAGAAAGGAATGGCGTCTGGATGACTCCACGAGGACGAAGGTAAGTAAGGATGAGGGTAAGGATCATGCATTTAAAACTCAATCTGTTTAAGTGTCTGAATGATCATGAGATCATGGTTTTACACGCTTGAACAGTCATGCTAGGGTTTGGTACTTTGAATCGTGTGCCCTAATAATTATTTCATATGGTTATGAATGATTCAACCATGTCCAAAGTAAACTTTGGATAGGTTAAATGAATTATTCATTATGGGATTTTATAAAATGCATTAAAAATCATAATAACTTTGATTAATAGAATGATAGAACACCTAACGATTTTCGTATATGACTTAATGGGAGGGTAAGGGTAATGATAGTTGAGAAGATTCTGGAAATCAAATCATATCAATATGGGGTTAAACGATTCGTTGGATGAGGTCAAGGTGAGGGAATAAATGAAAGCATAATGTTTTTATGAGCATAAGAATGAGACCTAATAGTCATAGGTATGCTTTAGTTGATTAAAATATTTGCCCATAATTAAAACTAAAGAAATTTACACCTTAACATATTAAGCATGCTGCTATAATGTTACAGTTTCATTTAGAGCATCATTCGGAATTCCATTCGGATCGGCATTCCAACCTTCCTTTCATCCTTCATATGGACCATCTGTACAAGAAGGCGCTTTGCTGGATCTGACTGCTGCTAATTATGCAGTGGATTTTTTGGGCTGCTAGGACACAAAAGAAATGTAAACTAGCTTTATTGAACCTTCAGTTGTGCCCTTCTTTATTCATCATGGATTGGAACAATCTTTTGCTACTTGCATTGTCCTGAAAACATCTATCATTTTTTCATAGATAAATGAATCTTTTTATAAATAAGAAAAAAGTAAAGACAGTTCTAACCTTCCCCCAACCAAAAATATGGCATGTCCTCAAGCCATCAAAGAAAAACTAATTGATTTCCAAATAGTTTAACAAATAATTCTAAAATACTGTTATTATTTTTGTAAGGAAAAGAAATACTAACAAGTAAATGGAGATGATTCAGATATGTACATTCACAAAAAAATAATAGTGCTTAGGAAGACCATATGAATAATGATAGTATAACTGATGCAAAAAATTCCATAGGAAAAACCAGTCATCCACGACTAATTTTAAGGATATCTTGTCATCCAAAGAATATAGATTAAGTTCACTCGAGAGTTTGTGATATTTCTATAGTTATGGGTCCCATTTCTAGGATAATCATATCCTAGGTATTATTTGAATTAGATGACAGGGTCCGAGCCCAACTTATAGCCATTCTCTAATGACAGTATAAATAATTGGCCTAAATATGTATTTTATATACTTAGGTTTTTCAGATGAGTCATGTGTATAGTAATGCATTAAACTGTTCTCCTTTACCCAATATTTTCCCGCTTCTAGCAGGCTTGTTCAGTACCCCGATAGGTCTACTTGCATTTACCGAGCTTCCTTATTTAAGATATTACTTAGCATGGACCCGCTGCCAGCGAACCTGTTCAGTACCCCGACGAGTTTGCTTTGTATAATGATTTTAGTATGCGGAAGCCAGTTGGTACTAGAGCATGTTAAGCCTGCTAAACACATAATTCAAAATTTTTTAGAGCGAACCTTATGAGTAACTTTATATATATATATATTATAATATCTTGAATTATAGATCATGTCAAAAGAGAATAACTTAAAGCTATTCCTTGACCTCAGTCTATCTTATTCATAAAAGATCAGTAATGTTCCCCACAAGTAGAAATTTCACTTACTCTTGGGTTACCTCAAAATAATGCTTAAGAGACAAGTTTTGATAATTAGTCTAGGATGAACTAGTAGTCCATAGGTGTAAGATAGAACTTTGGAGAACATGATGATTAGAGTAGGTCTCAAGCAACTGTTCTAATAATAAATCAGAAATGTGCATGTCTGAATCAAATACCATAAAATCATAAATAATCATAGAAGAAAGTGGTTAGGAATGATATAAAGAACACTTTAGCTTTCATTATAAATTTAGCTTTCAATAAAAGAGAGGGAGTAAGGATGCATTATGTGTTTTTAGAGCACTTCCCTTTCCAAGCAATATTTCATGAGCCTATTATAGAGATAAGGTTCTTGTAATCGAACTGCAAAACCACTTGTTAGATGATTCAAATTTTTTTCTCAAAAAAAACATATGTACAGAGAAGAAGTCATATAAAATTTATCAAGATTAGGCAAAGGAAAAGAGTCTTCCTGTTTTAATTGGAAAAATCCCATAAGCTGGTTATAAACTGAATTCCGTGTATAAATGCAATCAGCTTGTTAAAAATGACTCTTATTTAGTTAAAGAAAAAAAAATATATTTACATAGACAGATGAAGACAACCCAAAATAATCTAAGAATCAGGAGGAGGAGGAATGACTTCCTCTTCAACCACCTCCATCTCCTTTTGTTGTAACACATTCTGCATAAAATCTTATTTAGATATTGGTTGATGGTGAAGGCAAAGTATATGTCCATTTACAACAAAGGAAGTTTGTGAACCATCAATTGTATTAATTTCTACTGACCCATTATCGAAAGCTGTAACTACCTCATATAGACCCATCCAATGGGTAGTTAATTTTCCTTTAAAATTTTTATATCTTGAGTCCAACAGTAATGCCCAATCCCCGGTGTTAAACTGTTTTTGTTTAATAAATTTATCATGCCATTTTTTTCATTGATTTTGTATTAACATTATTCTTTGGAGTGCATCTTGTCTAATCTCATCTAACTCATTAATCTGTAAAATCCGCCGTTTTTGTGCCTCTTCCAAATCCATGCCTAATTGTACAACCATACGAATAGTATTAACTTGGAATTCAATAGGTAAAAGGACTTGTTTCCCATATACTAGATCATAGGGTGTATGTCCTGTAGTGTTTCTCCATGTTATTCTATAGGCCCACAAGGCCTCTAGGAGTCTATCTGCGCAATCCTTATGATGTAGAAGAATGGTTTTGGTTAAGATAGCTTCCAATACCTTATTGGTTGACTCTAACTGGCCATTATCCTGTCGGTGGTAAGGTGAGGACTTGGAATGTCGGATTCCATACTTCATGGTAAGTTCTTTCATCGATTTGGAAGTGAATTGAGAACCCTGGTTAGTGACAATTTCCCTAGGCACACCAAACTAAGTAAATATCTCTTCATATATAAATTCCACCACAGATTTCTCTGTGGCTCAAAACAAAGCTTTAGATTCTACACATTTGGTGGCATAGTCCGTGCAAACTAGGATATACTTCTTTTTGCAGGACATGGGAGAGAATGGACCTACAAAATCAAGATCCCATTCCTCAAAAAGCTCTATCATGACCTAAGGCTATAAGGGAATCTTGTCAGATGATGTAGTTATCCCCATTCTTTGGAAACTGTCACATCCTCTAACATACTTGGAAGCATCCTTGAAAATGCTTGGCCAAGAATATCCAGAATGCAACACTTTGTATGTTGTTCGCTTGTCAGAAAAGTGCCCTCCACATGGTCCATCATGGCATGTGTGGAGGATTTCTATGATATCGTCCTCCCGTATACATTGTCTGAGAATAAGATTTGGGCCAGTACGAAAAAGATCATTATCAAGCCAAGAGTAGTTAGAACTCTAGACTATAACTCAACGTTTCTCGTGTGGGGACAAGTGGTTTGGTAACTTTCCAGTTGCTAGATAATTAACAATGTCTGCAAACCAAGGAGTTTGAAAAGACATAGCAACTAGATTTTTATCGAGAAAAGTATCATAAATGGGCTTAGAACCGTCATCATGTTGAATATGAGAGAGTAAATCTGCTATCGAATTCTCTCAACCAGGTCGATCCACAACGGTGATGTTAAAATCTTGTAATAGAAGAAGCCATCGGGTCACCTTACCATTGGTAATTGGTTTGTTCATTAAGATTCTAATGGCAGAGTGGTCTGTATGCACAAAAAATTCATATCCTGTAATGTAATGGCGAAATTTGTTGATAGCATAGACTACTGCCAAAATATCTTTTTTAGTAACAATGTAATTTAGTTCGGCAGGAGTCAAATTCTTGCTAACAAAGTAGATGGCATAAGTTGCTTGGTCTTGTTTTTGTCCTAGGACCCCTCCTATGGCCATGTTAGAAGCATCAATGGATATATGGAAAGGAAAGGACCAATCAGGACCCCTAAGTATTGGTCCACTGATAAATTAGCCTTTAAGACCTCAAAAGCACTTTGACAGGATTCAGTCCATTGGAGTTCTACATCCTTCGTAAGCAGCTTAAACATTGGTGCAACTATTTTAGTAAAATTTTCAATAAAACATCGAGAGTAGCTTGCATGAACAAGAAATCTCCCTTTTTCATTTTTGGAGAGGAAAGATTAACAATTACTTCTATTTTGGTAGGGTCTACCTTGATCCCTTGCGAAGAGACATGATTCCCCAAGACTATACCTTCTGTTAATAACATTTTACATTTTTTTTGGCTAAGGCCTAGGTTTGTCTCTTGACATTGGATCAGGACCTTTTCAATATTATCAAGAGCCTCTTGAAAGGTATTACCATAGGCTATAAAATGATCCATGTACACCTCTACGCAGTCATGTATAAGATCAACAAAAATTCCTAAGACTACCTGCTGAAAAGTAGGAGGTGCGTTATATAGGATGAAGGGAAAAAATCTATAGGCATATGTCCCCGAGGGGAATGTAAAAGTAGTCTTATCCTAATCCTCAGGTGCTATCAAGATTTGATTGTATCCGCTATACCCATCGAGAAAAGAAAAGTATTGTTTCTCGGACATGGTATCTAGCACTTGGTCGATAAAGGGAAAGGCAAAATAGTCTTTAAGTGTAGCCTTATTTAGCTCTCGGAATTCAACGCAAATATGCCATTTCCCTGTGACTTTATTTGGGACTACCACTAGAGGGGACACCCATTTACTGTCTGAGATTGGGTAGATGAAACCAGCATTGAGAAGTTTTTGCAACTCCTCTTTAACTATGTCCTTCAAAGCAAGATTCATCCTCATATGAGGCTGCCTTACAGGTGGTATACTTGCATCCATGTAAATATGGTGAATACAAGTGTCAAGGTGTATACCCTTCATATCAGTGTACTCTCATGCAAATTCTCCATCTTGAATTCTAAGAAACTTGAGAAATTGCTCTTGTTGGTTTTCACTTAACCATATGTTTATATGTAGAACTCTTCGAGGGTTGACTTCACAAGGTATGGTATAATACCCTGTATTCTCTTCAATTGAAAAGACACATGGTGTATCAAAAAATGTTGAGAGGGCCAAATTTTCTTGAAACTCATCTCCAAAAATTTGATCAAATTGAGAAAAAGATGAAGGGAAATCTATACAAGTTGTTGAGGAAACAAATTAGCTTAACACATTCTCAGTAGTCTGCTCCTGGAGTGACTAGGATTAGTCACTAGGAAGGGAAAGGTCTACAAAATTTTCATCTCCAAAAGGACAATCTAACCACCACAAATTTTCAATTACTGGTTGTTTTGGGGGGTATAAAACGAGTCTTTGCGTAGACAACCCATTAGAAATGGTCATTTCCCCATCCCTACATCCTATAAAGGCATTAGCAGTAGCTAGCCATGGTCTTCCCAAGATAATAGGATGTCCTTTAGAAGGATCATTTGATTCTATAACCATAAAGTCAGCGAGGTATTCCCATGAAGCCACTAATACAATAATAGCATCCAACACTCCAATAGGTTTTACTATGGTACGGTCTGCTAGTTCTAAGATTGAAGGGGTAGGTCGGAGAAACTGTCCCAACTATAAAACTTCTAGAACTGCGGCGGTCATCATATTAATAGCAGATCCTAGATCGATAGGTGTATTTTCTATGGAGGTATTATTTATAATAACAGTTAATACTGGGCTCCCTGGATTTGTATATTTTTCACATTAGAGGAAATTTGGGGTCTAAAATGGGCCTTATAAGAAAACATGCCAAGAATAAATTTTGTGAGTTGGATTTCAAGAACCAATAGAATTTCAATAAAATGAGTCAACCATAATGGTTGAATTGACATATTTGTCATAAAAAAACTACTTTTTTTGTTCGTATTTTCGACATATCTCCCTATGTTTTTACTCAAATTTCAAGCGGGAGAGCTCATTGGGTGCAAAATTTAATTTTGCATCCAACGAGTACCCACACTGCATACTTTTGACAAACCTCGCTACCCTAAAAACAAGAAATACCTGAAAAAACATGATGATGACATCATCATCACGTTTTCTTAGGTATTTCTAGTTTTTGGGGTAGTGGGGTCCGTTAAAAGTATATAGTGTGGGTACTCGTTGGATGAAGAATTAAATTCTGTATCCAATAAGCTCTCCCGCTTATAATTTGAGTAAAAACACAAGGAGATATGTAAAAAATAAGAACAAAAATTATTTTTTTCATTCTTCCTCCAAAATTAATAATTATTATTTTATTATTTTCCTTAGGAGGCCCATTTTAGACCTCAAATTTCCTCTAATGATTCTATATTGTTGTGTCATACACTCAGACATTTATCCTATAACATGAATTGTGAGAGGATCTTTATGTTTCTTACTTGGGCATTTGATACAAATTTCCTTTATTACCTTGCTATAAATTGTTATATCCTTGATAACCTGTAATAGAGGAATTTTAACACAGATATTCTTTAGTTCATTCAAAATATCATACTTGGGATGAATCACAGGTTTTTCTATTGCTAATCGTTCCGAGAATGGAGGGATTCTTTGTTCCAGAGTTGGTCCTTGCTGAGGATGAGTATGCACTGGAATCTTTGAAATATCCTCATACTGTAAAATAGCATCATTCATGAATTTATTGGGGTCATCTTATTCTTCATTCTCCTCACGAATGACGACTGATGACTTGGGTTTGTCATTCACAACTCTTCCAGATCGTGATTGGATCTCATGCACATGTACATTTGAAATAACATAGGATGGAGGATTTTTCAACTCAATGCTGTTGAGAGCTTGAGTTGGCTTATTGTTTGGGTTATGTATAGCTTGTGTAGGTAATAATGTAGGTCATGGGGGGTTTGTATTCTAGAAATGATGAGGTTGTTATAATAAGGGGAATTGGAGGTACAAACCCAGGTGAAAATTGCTGGATATTGGGTGGGTGCCGAGGATAAGGATGATTAGGTGTAGATACAGGTGGTGACTGAGGATATGGTTGTCCCATCCATCCCTATGGAAAATACTGATGCTAAGGAAAATGAGGAGGAGGAGAAGGGTACTAGGGTGGCCAGTTCTGCCAACTTGAAGTGTTCCATTCTTGGGGTTGTTTGTAGGGATTATAATAGGGTGGGGGTTTTAGTGATGGATTATGGTATGTTGGTTGGTCTCTAGGTTTCCGAGGCCTCCTAGATGTTTCACCAATGTCTCAACTCTTATATATGGCTTGTAATCGAGGCAAAGATGGACAGTTCTCTGTTGTATGATCATCCATGCAAATGTGACATACATAGATATTATTCAATGGGAATTCCCATTGTGGATGCTTAGTCCTGCATCTTGGATAGAAAATGCTCATTGCTATGCACTCTTCCTCTTGCCTCTTCTTATATCTTAAAGAATCTAGTTGGGAACCCATTTCTCCTAAGATATCCATTTTGAAGTTTTCCAATAGGTTTCCTAATTCTATTGTTCCCTTTTAGATTTCTATTGTAGGGCTCCTGAAGATTTCTCCCAACTTCCCCCCTACTTCTATATTAATTTCTACACATCTCACCGATTTGTGCGAAGGGTTTGTGAGAGATATCGCTAGATGCCATGAGATTAAGGTTTTCTACCAGGTCTTATGAGATCCATTTAACGAAGAATTTCCGTATTGCATCTTCTCGAAGGTCATTATATTTAGAGTTGTGTAATACATAAATAAACCTTTTGAGATAATATTCTATGATATTTTCTTTGAGTTATTATATCTTGAAAATATCATTTCGAGAGTCTCTAGGTTTGCAATACTCTTGATATTTCCGCAAGAATGCGGTTTTCATATCTTCCCAAGTTCTGATACTATACTCTCCTAATCCCATGAACCATCTTAAAGCAGAATCTTTTAGTGTAGCAGGGAAAAGTTTCAGCTTTTGAGCATCTTGTAGATAGTTATAGCTTCTACAAAGGATGACAAATTCGAACAGAAATGTGTCCAGGTCTTCATTACTCTTCCCATAGAAAGTAGGTAATGAGGAAGGAGGGATGTTTTTCATATTTACATCCTATACAGTGTCTAGGATAGGAAAACTGAAGGTAGCCTCAGTTTGATTTTCTCCTTCTTCTTATTCGTCATTTCTAACCTCGTCATGACCTTCATTTTCTCCCTGTATCTCCATGTAGATTTGATTTTTAAAGTAAGTGTACCTAGGAGGTTCCTTCCGAGGTGATAATGAGGCATCCCAACGTTCCTTTTTAGGAGAGATCTTCCTCCAATGAGAGAAGTTGTCAACCGTGTCTTTATTAGGTTCTACCGAGAGGGTAGGTCCTACTGTGGATGTTTCAATCTGTGAACCAACTTTATTTATTGAGCTTCCAAAGAGAGCTTTTACCTGAGCACGATCAATGAAATTGGTGAAGTTTGGATCCCCTAATAGTGAGAAAGATGTATCATTAGGTTTTGGCACTAGTGGAGGGTTGAGGGATTCCAATGGATAGCCTTCTGGAACTTCTTTAGGAATGGGGTCCTTAAAACTTCTTGCCAGGGTTTCTTTACCTTCTATGGCTTCTCATGTAAGATCTCCTGAAAGAGTCTCTTTAGGTTTCTAGGTAGAACTACTTCCTATGTGTATATTCCGATACCTTTCCACTGAGTTAGTGGTTGGGGTGTTACGGCCCCCGTAAAGGTTAGTTGGAATTTTGACAAAATTTTCAGAGCAAGTTCTAACGTCTCTACCTTTTGAATATCTAGGTCTGTTCATGAAAAATAAAAACCTACAATACTATTATTACTGCTGGGTTTGGGGGTTCCCATTATAACAGATGCACAAGTTCTTACCTCTCATCTTACCGCTCCCCCACCACTAGCCTATTACTAAACTTCATAGGGGAATTCTACCTATTCTACCTTAAAAAACAACTCCCTGATAATGACGCCAAAATGTTGGGTGTTTTATTGTCTTAATGAATCACCAAATATTTAATTATCGATTAGGGTTTGTAAACTTGGAGTTGACACACAATATATGCTAAGGTAGAGGGGTACCTAGGATGTCGTAGAAATATTTTAATAAAGAAAATATTGAAAGATCTTTCAAAATGAAAAACCAAGTCAAACTCCAGAAATCCAATTACTAAGTTAATTAGACTTGGACAAAACAAATAGATCAGAGTAGTATCAATCTATACTACTCTATTCTATGGACACTAACTGGAAAGATATATATAAACAATACTATTCTAATGAAACAAGACTTGATCGAAAGTAAACTATAGTGAAACCTATTAATCAATTATTCAGCTACTAATCTAAGAATTAGAGAGTCTATGAACAAGTTCAGAACAAATGGAATGATTCAACTTATGACTCACTACATGCACACAAAAATTATAGTATCTAAGACAACTTTGTAATTACCTAATATACTTAAGAAATTCAACAGTTACATTATACATTCATTTAACAAATACTTAATAACTAAGCTAAATTATCTAGTTCCATTCCCCTTGAGGATTCTGAGGAAATGTGTTCAATGTGACAGGGACTGGAGAAGGTGTGTCACAATGAATTTCAAAGGAAATCAGGAAATTGAATGGAATTAAGTCTAATTTAACTTCTACAAAGAGATGTAAGCTAAAAAGCGTCGAATTACAAGTGATAGTAAACATTGTGATTTATTCTCTATCCATAAGCAAATGACTCTGATTGAAATGAGATGTTATGAATGACTAATATATTAATCAAGAAACAAGAGTATTTTAATGATTACTTTGAAGTTGGAGGTATGCTACTCTAGAGAGGTAAAGTATGAAACAATTTTAAGGAAATAAATATAATCTAGAAGCAAGTAGAAAACTTAATAAAGATATTTAATAGAAGCAAGTAGGTAACTTAATAAAGATATTTTATTTTTGAATCAAATCCTTTTCTATGAACATCTTTAGTAACTACAAAATAAGGAGGACGGATCCTATGCTAGAAATGACGATCAAACCATAAAGAACTAATATACCTTTTTAGAGAATAAAATTAATAAGTTTAATTATAAAATCAATCTAAATCAGAATGAGGTAAATCAAACTAGGAATGCAATTGACAAGTTCTAAAGCAGTAATCAATTAAGAAATCGGAGACAAAGAAACACAATTCAAAAACAAACTAATGAAAAAAGAAATGAAAGCTAAGAATCATTATGGCGCTCAATGGATACTTTATGTGGTTCGAAATAAGGTCCTAATTATATATGACTACTGGTTTATTACAAAAAATAACACAATCCGAAAACTAGGAAAACTAAACTTTAAACAAGAATAAAACAAAGCAGGAAATATTAAATTCTGAACGACAGTCTGGATGACAATATAGAACGACAGTCCGAATGGTGAAAAACAATGTAAAGTACGAAATAAACAACCCTAAATTATCCTGACACCACCTGGTTTATGCATATGAGGCTATAGTGCAGAAAAGACAATAACTAAGCTATTTAGCAATTGAAATAACAAGAGAGCACTTATGCTAATTTACCTCTAAGAAGAGAAATAATTTCCTATTGTATAATAAAACAAATTAAAAGATAAGTGCAGTTGATCTACAACTACAGAAGAATTAACAGAGTTGAACCTAACTATGAGCTAGTCCTGAAACATTAAACTAATTAAACTCTAGCTAATTGCACATATAAAATTAGAGAACAAACTAAAAGAAAGGATGAAAATAACTATGCGCAAACGGTCACTTTCAATTCTGAAAATATAAACTATATTAACAACAACACATAAGTTATATTAACAATAGACAACACACGCTATAGGTGATGAAGCAACATTAACTACAGGAAATCGAATCACATACAAAAATTGAAAACAAAAACTACTTATTTGTAGAAGGAAATAGAGAAAAATATACAAATGAAAGACCTCTGGTTGTTGAGGGGATGCATCTAAGTCAATCAATCAATTACGAAAGACAAAAACATATATCCACAGCTGAAAATAGATTTTTTATTAAACTTGGAACTGAGTTTACAGAGTTTCTATCTTATCACACTAACTTGCTCCTCTCATCCAGAGACGTATTTTAATAGCTTTACAATGAAGGAGTAGGTCGACCCTTTCAGTGGTTGACCACTCTAATAATAGGCAGTCTTAACTGCTGAACAAAGGACTGCAAAATCGTTCACGACAACGCATAGGCTGTCTTCCTAATTCCTTCGGTGTTAGTTCTCCTTGCGTGCGCAGCTGATGCGTTGATATTCTTTGACATGGGAAGAGAGTGTGGTGTTGGGATGAGTGAGCAGTAGCCCGAATATTATAGAGTGAGGACTCTCATAGCAAGGGAACGCGTGGCCAACATAACCATGAAACCGTTCTTTGCTTTTAATGCCCCGAAACCAACAAACCCGCGGGTATGAATGGAGGGTTGTATGATGGTTTGAATGCAGCATGATCATCTTTGGGATGAACACGTGTCTGCGTGGAGGTTCGTTTGAAAACCATAGCCTACAAAAAAAGTCAATATGCCAAGCACATCTAAAAATATCACATGATTTTTAATAAAACCATGAAATAATGAAAATTAACCAAGACTTGTGTGATATTCAAATACATTCATACCTAGGTTTAATTGATAGTGTGAATGGAAAAACGTATGCCCAAAAATGACAAAAGTAATGCTGAGAAATTTTTTTAACATAAAAAATGGATGACAAAATCGGCATCAACAAGTAGTCAAACTTATCCTTTATGACGTCAATCCTTGTGAAACTGAGACTACTACGTTCATTGTGGTGGTGGGATTAATGCTAAAGATATTTTAAAAAGTATTAGTCAAATGCTATGTTAACCCTTCATCTTAGTGGATTCTTGCTCAGCTTGAGGGTGGCCTGTCAAAGTAATATATGGCTTGATAGAGCCTACGGTCGGGAGGAATGTTGCAGATGCGCCTTCAGTTGCTAGGTAACCATTTGTGTTAAATGTTTATCTTCATCATGTTATGTTCGTTTATATTCATCATTTTATGTTCTTTGTCTTTAGTTTATGCCTAATTAATTACAAATATAGAAAAGATATATGTTAATTGCACTTATTATGAATGACTCAAATAATGACAAAGAATATGTGATGGTTTGTAATGTTATAGTTAAACATTATATATATCTTTAGGACACTATACCAATAATTATGGTTATGAAGTCATATTAACCTTCAAGAAGAATATAATTGTATATATCTTCATATTGTGTTTGAGAAGCTAACAATGCTTGTAATAAAAAACTCCCTGTGTTTATCATAATAGTAGAAATTATTTTATGTTGACTAGTTTAATGGGATACTGATAATTTGATGAATATGCCATTTGGTTACTTTATTTTTTCTGAAATAAATGTAGATGATATGCAATGGATATTATATGTACGACAAGTATATAATAAGGTAAAGTAAATTGTAATGTTTGGAATCTTGAACATCAAGTGTTATTGAGAATGATACATTACTTAATTGGACAATTTTTTAGGAGATATCCTAGTGATTTTATTTAATGAATATAGCATACAATTATTAGAGAGTAACCAAAATTGAAAAAGGGTCCTCTACATATAGGCCCCAATTTGAAATGTTAGTTATTACTTTAAAGAAAACTGAGACCCTTGTTGCACAAAGGTAAATTCAATGTAGAACTTGAGTTGTGATTCATTATCGAAAAGAAAATTTTTATACCCCTTTCCTCATTTAGATCCTGAGGGTAACAAGTATGTTACACTAGATGATACCCTTGATCATAATGTTTGGAATGGGATCTGTTGCTGCCTTTCACACACCTGGGTCATGTGGCAGAAATCTTCAAGCCACTTGGTGTGTCCTTGGGGGAAAGTGTTGAGTCAAGGCTGTCACCTTGTTCTTGACTCCTCCATTTAGGCTCAACTCCTAACGAAGCCAAGGGGGGTAGACCCTATTTAATTACTAAGGATAATTACATAGTGTGATGGTGTTATATTGATTAAGTTGTTTAGGATTTTTGAAATTAACTAGTGGAAACAAAAGATAACAAGATGCAAGATTTTAAGCAGATAAGCACAGTAATGACACTCAATATATATATAAATGAAGGAAACAAATCACCAGTGCCTTAAATGGAGTCAACAGAGAAAATAATGTGCTTGCATGCACTTGAATGAATGTTTTGCAAATGTATATTGGTAGATTTCAAATTAGTGTGGAATGTGAATGAGTTAAATTAGGTGAAAAGGGGACTCCATATATACCCGAGGGGTACTTGGAGTGTGTCCAAAAGTGAACTTTCATGGATACCCGCAAGGTGTTTGTGGGCTGGAACGTTGTCTCGGAGACTATTGTTCATAATGAACCCATTAGGGTGTGACAGAGATCGGCGCCTTGAGGTCACTTTCCAGTTGTTCCCACTCCTTTGGGTATTTTGCCACTGCTTATAGTTCGTTCAAGGCGTTAGATTTTCGCTTAATGGTTTGTCAATTTGGGAGGTGAGGAATAATTAATCTAGTCACTCAAGTGCTTTTGATGCAACTTGACTGATCAGATGAACCAAAACAAAGTGTAGAGCATGCACACCAGAGTCTTGTCAATTTTAGTAAATTTTAGACAAGGTGTTCTTATTAAAAAGAAAACCCCCAGGAACCTCTTTTGGTCCAAGTGGACCTCAATCGAGGAATCAAGGAGGGGTTGATTTTATTATGATTACTAAAACAAATGATGATAGTAGATGAAGCATAAATAGATAAGTGAACCACAATTTTCTAATTAGACTACCACGACCCTTTCTTCACCTTTCAGCTCAAAAGGAGGCTCATGGGGTAAGTATTAAAGTTACTTTGAAACCACCAGATATGGAATATGGAAATGATTTTAAATCAAAGTATACTACCCTGCAGATTAGAACTACACTAGATTGAAAAAACATTAGAGGAAATTTCAACTCAAAATGGGCTTTTTAACTTTTATTCAAATTCCATGTCATCATGTGTTAGCCAATGAAATTGCTTTAAATTTGAAATACCGTATAGGTCTTAAACACTTTTTTAATATAAATTTGGGGATAGGTATCATAAAAAAAACTACTTTTTTTGTTTGTATTTTTGACATATCTCCCCGTGTTTTTACTCAAATTTCAATCGAGAGAGCTCATTGGATGCGGAATTAAATTCCGCATCCAACGAGTACCCACTCAGCATACTTTTGACGAACCCCTCTACCCCAAAAACAAGAAATACCTGAAAAAATGGAATGATGACATCATCATTACGTTTTTTCAGGTATTTCTTATTTTTGGGGTAGAGGGGTCCATCAAAAGTATGCCGAGTGGGTACTCATTGGATACGGAATTAAATTCCGCATCCAACGAGCTCTCCCGATCGAAATTTGAGTAAAAACACGGGGAGATATGTCAAAAATACAAACAAAAAGTAGTTTTTTTTTCTGTTTTTCCTCCAAAATTAATAAATATTATTTTATTATTTTAACTATTATTTTATTAGTTCATTTTAGGAGGCCCATTTCGAGTTGAAATTTCCTCTAATGGATGAACAAAAAGTAAAAAATGACACGGACACAAATCCCCCCAGGGGGATCGGCGAATAGGCTCGAAAGAGCCTATTCGAAAAGACCTTTTGTTTTTTATTAGCAGTGATTTACAATATAATCAAACTGAAATTAATGCACTTTGGTCCTTGTTATCTGGGATCCAAAGGCTTACAACAATCTTCTAACAAGCTAAACTAAAATCACAGCGGTGGGGGAAGCCTTCGGGAAGCTCTGTTTCTCCCAAGAGTCGGAAAATGGGAAGAGTCTCCTTCGCTTTTTTGTTAAACCTACTAAAAAAAGAAATCAATTAAATCCAAATGTGCCCAAACACACTTTAAAAGTGTTTTGGGTCACCATTCTAGTTACCAAAAAAAAAAAAAGTAAATTTTTTTAAAAAGGGGGTAATCTAGTTTTGCAAAAAGGAACCAAGGAAAGCAAGATTTCCTTGGGATCTTGGCTTGCTGTTTGGGCAGCCAATGAGATATGAAATTTTCTTGCAGAATTTAAATATTTAAAGAATGAAAAAAGAAACTACCTTATGAGCAAGATTTAGATCTATGCTTTAGCTACTTGCAAAAAAGGAAATTCCTACAGCTAGATCTATCTTTATGAAATGATATTCTTTATGAAATTATAGATCTAAGCAACAAGACTGTTATAAACTAGATCTAACAATATATATTCAATTCTTAGAACTAGATCTGATCATAAGAGGAAGAGACAGGTAACCGGAAGATTGATTTTTTAAAGAAAGGAGAAAAAGAGGAGAGAAGGTCGGCTTGTTGCTTGAATGGAACAAGCTGAAAGGAGGCCCTTTTGTGGAGTGTTGAGGGACAAAGTATTGAGCTTATTGGATAAGGAATGGCGTCAGCCTTGATCCACACCTTCATCCAATCAGGAACCTGCAACTAGATAACACAAGCCCGCACAACACCTTGTGAGATCTGGATATAGATGTATAAAGCAACAAAAATGAAAGCTCATGCAAAAATAATCTTATTTAAGCATATAACTGAAATTATTGAGCATACATAATATGGATAAACAAGAGCAAGCAATCTAACTTTCCTAGTTTACACCCTTACTTGATTCAACTGAATCCTTGAAGCTTTTACATGATTCAACCGAATCCTTGAAGCTAGAAAACAAAAGCAACACAGAAATTGGAAAGAAATTGCAGTTACCACATTAGCAGCATGACACTGCGAATCCACACAAACACATGCACTACATGGTATAGCCTCCAAATCTTCTTTATTCACAAAATACAACAGTATTACAATGGCAACAGCTCCTCAGTCCAACTCTAACTAACTCTGAAAGGAGGCATCCATGCTTTATTTATACAAAAAACAGGAGATCAAGCGCAGGGGGGCTCAAATCCAAAATAGACAAACCACTGCAGCTGAAGGAGAGTCAATCAATGTTGATCTGAAGTTGAACTAAGCCTACCTATCAATCGCGGGGTTGATTGATCTGACACATCAACCCAAAGACTGACACATCAATCCACAGACTGACACATCAATCCACAGACTGACACATCAATCCATAGAGCTTCTAGGAGAGCCCACACATGTGGAGGAGAGAGAGAGGGCGCAATTCCCCATAAAGGATGCTGAAGATCAACTCTGGATCTGTCTAGATCACCTCCTTCAGTCAAGGATTTGTCAGATCCAGTCAATTTGGTTCAGATCTGACTGATTTCAATCAAATCGGCTGAGAATCCACTGATCTAGGGTTTTGGATTTGCTCCATTATTCATCAATTTATTAATTAAAATAATCAATAAATGATTTTTTGGGGCTTTCTGACCTGAGTGATGGAAAATCACTCAAAACTAGGAAATAGTGGGTCTATAGGTTTATTGGGTGCTCTTAGCTTGAAAATGATCACCTACATGACTAAATCTGACTTCTGAGCCCACTTTTATTACAAAACCAATTTTTCCAATTAAACTATTAAAAAATATCCTAAGTTTTGGAAAAATTAAATTTTAATAAAAAACACTGAAAAAAATTTAAAATTTAAAAAAGTTGAAAAAACCTAGGGGGACTTAGACATGTTCATATGACTCGACCATAATGCCTAGCATGTTTATACATTGACACGTAAACTCTAATAATCTCAATAGGCCTAAATGCCAAGCCAACCACCCCAACTTTGGAGGTATGGAGTGAAAAACTCAGAAATTATTAGTTGTTTATTCAACAACCTATAATAACCAAGGAAAAAAACACCCTAGGCTGATCAGATTGACAAATAAAGTCTAAGAGACCGAGTCTTTTATAGATGCTATCATGCTAGAACATTTATTAAAATTCCTCCATGGGGTATGAACATGTGATATAGTATAACAAATATTCCCAGAAGTAAGACTGAAGGTCTTCTGAAGTCTGAACAAGTTATCCTTATCCGGTTCACCAGGCTCACTTGATAAAAAACCACTAAGTACAACTTAGGTGGTAACATTCTGGCTCCAACTGTGGGACGTGTGCTCGATCTGGGCTTTAAGGCAAGGAGAGGATACGAGAACACCAGAATCTCTGGTTTATATACCTTGTAAAAACATCTCAACTTGACAAGAAAAACCTTAGTAGCACAAGTTTTATAAAAAACCAAATGAACGATTAAGTTGATTTATTTAAACAAAATAAATGTAACTAACTAAAAGAAGCAAAGTTTTTTTATAGCTAAGTATAAAATAGAAATGCAAAAAGTAAATGCTCTCTTTCACGGAGCTTATTTTCCTACTCTAAGCATGATATAAAAAGGGGCAAGTGTAATCAGAAATCCATTGTAACCACCTAAGCATTTTATTAACATAAAAGCAAATTTCCTTGTCTTTGGTTACCAGCCAAAGTAAGGATACTTTATTCAGAAAATGCAAAGCTGCGTGATGACCCAGAATGGGCAGGATGGATGGGAGATCATAAGAATATAATACTTCACCAAATTGCTTCCCAAAATGGTCTATGCTCGCGCATGCTGCTTCTATCCATGATTGGATAGGTCTGATATACCAATTGACATGATGAGGCAGATTGACTACATCATCATACTAATCATCGAGGCTTATCAAATGATAACTCGTTGCACAAGCCCCAAGTAGCTCCAAATCATAAGGAACCTCTATATGTGAAAAAGATGGCTGAGACTAATATTCCATTGACTGTATCACATCTGACTTTTCACAACATTGCTTCTCAATGTATTCATTACTGATACCTTTGTGTGGCTTTGCATGATATGACTTTGAATGACCATGTGAAGGTTCTGAATGCTCCTCTTCCATACTAAGATTTTCCTAGGCATCCAGATCTGTGCTCCCCTCTATGGACGCATCGTAGATTTGAATTCCACAAATATTTGAATAGACACTCCCCTTTCTGTAAATACCATGGATGGTATTCTTAATAAGATTTTCACAAGTTGGATTATCTATGAAATTCCAATAGTCATCACTCCCATCCATGTCATATGTGATGGATTCCCCATTGATGATATCAAGTTCTCTTTGTCCTCATTACTGATACCGATATATGGATCAGGCTGATCATATGGATAAACTGCATGCTCCTTTTCCATATCAAAGTTTCCCAAGGCCACAAGGTCCATGCTCTCTCCTTTAGATATGCCATAGACAGGAGAATCAACAAAACCCTCAAAAGTTTTTGGTTCATTATATTCCTCTTTATTCATGTCATAGACTGGATTTTCCACGAATGTCCAGGACTCCTCATCAATATCTTTGTTGGAGATAAGGGAGTCTTCATCGCTTGTGTCATGCTCCAAGTTATACTTGTCCTCATTTTCATACTCATCTTCTTCAGAAAAAAGGTCAAAAGGCAGTAAACCTTCCAGACTATCATCATTATATGGAGAACAAGGTCTAGTGTCATCACACACCATACTGATCTTATGATAAGTTTTTTTTTAAAGGATTCTGTTATGATATCATGAAAAGGATCTTCAATACTATCTTCAATCAAGGAAAATTTTTGAACATACTCAATGGGATCACTTAGAGGATGTGTTGCTCAGTGGGTTCCTCTAGAGGGATTTCTGGAAAAATATCAGCATGGCAACACACTTGAGAATACCTCAAATCTTCAATTTTTTCAGCTATGGTGACATGAGGAGAGTCTTCAACAATGTTTTCAATCATGGGCTCCTCGTGAAGCTCTTCAATAGGATCATCCTGAGTGTCCTCATCTACAAGGGAAGTCATTGGCTCCTTTATCCCATTTAGGTATGTGAGGGTCCTTTCTACAACCGTCATCATATCTCCCTCACCATCATGCCACCTCTCAAAAAACATAGCACACAAATCTCCATGGGAGGTAATGCATTTATCAGGAAGACCACAAAGCCATGTCCAAGCCTTATTTTTCAAAGAATGAGCAAAGATTCGCATCACATGATCCCTATGAAGTATGTTGAGTTTTGAACAAATGCAAAAACAAATATGATGTGACAAACAGCCGAATCACCATTTCCATAAAAAGTTGGAGCCTGGGAATATCTTTCATCCTGGAGATATGGTTCATAGTTAGGAAAACCAGGGATGCCCGAGAAATCGATGGAAGGATATGCATTAGAAATTAGAGCACCATAATCTTCATCATCTATAATAGCCTATCAGTAGCATATATCAACCATGTATTTTGTACTGAAGCAGAGCTGTCAAATGATGAGCATTTTAAGGTTTTACTATGTCGTATGAGCTCATCTACACACAACAAGTCTCAACAAATTTATGAGAAAGCAGGGTTTTATCCCTTCAATGGAGTTGCCAAGTGAAAAAGAAAAATAAGCATTTATAAATCTTTTCACAAAAAATATTTTTTGCTTTTCTCTGAAAAAATAAAAACTAAACAAAAGGTCAGTGGAGTTGCCAGATGAAAATTAAAGATCTACTCTAAGCATTCATCAAGCAAAGAAAAAAAAAGGAAGAAAACAAAATTCGTCCTTGGGAATAAAAAGATTTATCCCCGGCAGCGGTACCAAAGAGTGTTGCCGCCTTTCACACACCTGGGTCACGTGGCAGAAATCTTGAAGCCACTTGGTGTGTCCTTGGGGGCAAGTCTCGAGTCAAGGCTTTCACCTTGTTCTTGACTCCTCCGTTTAGGCTCAACTCCTAACGAATCCAAGGGGGGTAGACCCTATTTAATTACTAAGGCTAATTACTCAGTGTGATGGTGTTATATTGATTAAGTTGTTTAGGAGTTTTGAAATTAACCAGTGGAAACAAAAGATAACAAGATGCAACATTTTAAGCATATAAGCACAATAACGACTCTCAATATATATATAAATGAAAGAAACAAATCACCAGTTCCTTAAATGGAGTCAACAGAGAAAATAATGTGCTTGCATGTGCTTGAATGAATGTTTTGCAAATGTCGCTTAGTATATTTTAAATTAGTTCGTTTGAGGCGTTGGATTTTCGCCTGATGCTTTGTCAATTTGGGAGGTGAGGACTAATTAACCTAGTCACTCAAGTGATTTTGATGTAGCTTGACTGATCAGATGAACCGTAGCCAAGTGCAGAGCATACACACCGGAGTCTTGTAAATTTTAGTAAATTTTAGACAAGGTGTTCTTATTAAAAAGAAAACCCCCCAGGAACCTCTTTTAGTCCAAGTGGACCTCAATAGAGGAATCAAGGAGGGGTTGATTTTATTATGATTACTAAAACAAATGATGATAGTAGATGAAGCATAAATAGATAAGCGAACCACAAATTTCTAAATAGACTACCACGACCCTTTCTTCACCTTTCGGCTCAAAAGGAGGCTCGTGGGGTAAGTATTAAAGTTACTTTGAAACCACTAGATATGGAATATGGAAATGATTTTAAATCAAATTATACTACCTTGCAGATTAGAAATACGCTAGATTGAAAAAAGATGAACAAAAAGTAAAAAATGACATGGACGCAAATTCCCCCCAAGGGGGATGATGAATAGGCTCGAAAGAGCCTATTCGAAAAGAAATTTTGTTTTTTATTAGTAGCGATTTACAATATAAGAAAAATGAAATTAATGCACTTTGGTCCTTGTTATCTGGGATCCAAAGGCTTACAACAATCTTGTAACAAGCTAAACTAAAATCACAGCGGTAGGGGAAGCCTCCGGGAAGCTCTGCTTCGCCCAAGAGTCGGAAAATGGGCAGAGTCTCCTTGTCTTTTTTGTTAAACCTGCTAAAAAATAGTGAGCAATTAAAATCAAATGTTCCCAAACACACTTTAAAAGTGTTTTGGGTCACCACGCCAGTTACCGAAAAAAAAACTAAGTAAAAAATTGTTAAAAGGGGGTAATCTAGTTTTGCAAAAAGGAACCAAGCAAAGCAAGCTTTCCTTGGGATCTTGGCTTGCTGTTTGGGCAGCCAATGAGATATGCACTTTTCTTGCAGAATTTAAATATTTAAAGAATGAAAAAAGAAACTACCTTATGAGCAAGCTTTCGATCTATGCTTTAGCTACTTGCAAAAAAGGAAATTCCTACACCTAGATCTATCTTTCTGAAATGATATTATTTATGAAATTATAGATCTAAGCAGAAAGACTCTTATAAACTAGATCTAACAATATATGTTGAATTCTTAGAACTAGATCTGATCATAAGAAGAAGAGACAGGTAACCGGAAGATTGATTTTTTAAAGAAAGGAGAAAAAGAGGAGAGAAGGTCGGCTTGTTGCTTGAATGGAACAAGCTGAAAGGAGGCCCTTTTGTGGAGCATTTAGCGATAGAGTCTTGATCTTATTGGATAAGGAATGGCATCAACCTTGATCCACACCTTCATCCAATTGGGAACCTGCAACTAGATAACACAAGCCTGTACAACACCTCGTGAGATCTGGATATAGATGTATAAAGCAACAAAAATGAAAGCACATGCAAAAATAATCTTATTTAAGCATATAACTGAAATTCTTGAGCATAAATAATATGGATAAATAAGAGCAAGTAATCTGACTTGCCTAGTTTACACCCTTACTTGATTCAACTGAATCCTTGAAGCCAGAAAACAAAAGCAACACAGAAATTGGAAAGAAATTGTAGTTACCACATTAGCAGCATGACACTGGGAATCCACATAAACACATGCACTACACGGTATAGCCTCCAAAGCTTCTTTATTCACAAAATATAGCAGTATTACAATGGCAACAACTCCTCAATCTAGTTCTAACTAACTCGAAAAGGAGGCAGCCATGCTTTATTTATACAAAAAATAGGAGATCAAGCCCAGGGGGGCTAAAATACCAAGGAGACAAACCATTGCAGCTGAAGGAGAGTCAATCAATGCTGATCTGAAGCCGAACTGAGCCTACCTGTCAATCAGGGGGCTGATTGAGCTGACACATCAACCCACAGACTGACACATCAATCCATAGACTGACACATCAATCCACAGAGCTTCCAGGAGAGCCCACATGTGTGGAGGAGAGAGAGAGGGCACAATTCCCCATAAAGGACGCTGAATATCAACTCCGAATCTGTCTAGATCACCTCCTTCAGTCAAGGATTTGTTAAATCCAGTCAATCTGGTTTAGATCTGATTGATTTCAATGAAATCGACTGAGAATCGACTGATCTAGGATTTTGGATTTGCTCCATTATTCATCAATTTATTAATTAAAATAATCAATAAATGATTTTTTGGGGCTTTCTGACCCTAGTGATGGAAAATCACTAAAAACTAGGAAATAGTGGGCCTATAGGTTTATTGGGTGCTCTTAGCTTGAAAATGAGCACCTACATGACTGAATCTGACTTCCAAGCCCACTTTTATTACAAAACCAATTTTTCCAATTAAACTATTAAAAAATAGCCTAAGTTTTGGAAAAATTAAATTTTAATAAAAAACATTGAAAAATATTTAAAATTTAAAAAAGTTGAAAAAACCTAGGGGGACTTAGACATGTTCATAAGACTCAACCATGATGCCTAGCATGCTTATACATTGACACATAGACTCTAATAACCTCAATAGGCCTAAATGCCAAGCCGACCACCCCAACTTTGGAGGTATGGAGTGAAAAACTCAAAAATTATTAGTTGTTTATTCAACAACCAATAATAACCAAGGGAAAAAACACCCTGGGATGATTGGATCGACAAACAAAGTCTTAGAGATCGAGTCTTTTACAGACACTATCATGCTAGAACATTTATTACAATTCCCCCATGGGGTATGAACATGTGATATAGTACGACAAAGCCTTCCAGAAGTAAGACTGAAGGTCTTCTAAAGTCCTAACAAGTTATCCTTGTCCGATTCACCAAGCTCACTTGATAAAAAACCACTAAGTACAACTTAGGTGGTAACAGGATCAACCCTCTACAATATAAAGTGATTTTTGGTGATGGTGCAAACATTGCAAATGTTGTCCCTAAAAAGGAGTAATCCCTAATTATTGCAGATATCCCTCATGGATACAATATAAAAAACATTACTTATGATTGTGAGCCTTATACTTACCAATCATTCAATAAAGTGGTTTAAGGATTTATGGATGTCACATCACCTCTATGGAGATTTTTGATTTTCCATTCAGAAGTACAATGAGGATCAATACAAACAACCTTCAACGGTAAAACAAACTTAAGGAAGAAAATTTATTTTCCATGCCCCCATCCAAATAAGACTACTTGCAAACATGTTTCACCAAAATACTAGTTCCCTAGGTTGAGGTGGAGGCATAAAATTTGTAACAAGGGAGCTATGGGACCCAAAATGACCTTAGTTTACCATATTCACATTGAATTCGGTCACATAAATAATAAATGTTGAGAAAATAAGGTAGCATTGGTTTATGGAGACAATTATTGGCTTAAGGAGCCCTTGGGTGGTTAGATTCCCCCACACACTTGGTATGAACTTCATTCAAATTTTAATCCATGGGGGATGTAACATTCTTGGAGGGTGATGTGGTGTCACATAGCATATCATGAGCTAAGAAATTTGAATTAGTAGAGGAGAGTAAATCTCATGGAAGAGAAAGAGACTAAGAAGACAATGTCTGCCACTTGGAAGGAGATTCCATGGACTCTATGGCAACAAATGATGGAAGATTCTATGACAAATATGACAATTTCAAACCTGATTACAGACCTATGAAAAATATAACAGGACAAGGCTCAGGCTAAAAATAACCACCAAGAGGATACATTTGGGAGTTAGGTGCCACCATTCGAATTCAGGAAATAATTGGAGCATGAAGGAGAAGACAAGTGTCATAGGAGTTACTAAAGCACTAAGATGAGTTGGAGGAAGCCTATGGAGGGAAATTCGACATTAGGAGGCCTTATCAATTTAATAAAATTATTTCCTGAGGAATTTTAATATCTTTTAATCATTTTTTATGTATGTATCTATAATCTCATGTCCATGTACTCTGTAACTCGAAATCTAAGTAATCCATATGTGAAAATTTAGCATTTCCATGCTATTAAACCACTAGTTTTCATGTAATTGGCTTCCATTTTGAAAGCGTTGTGTATACGATATATATAAAGGAATTTATCCCATGTTTAATGTTACTGGGGAATAAATTTCTATGTTGTACATGGTATCTATTTATCATTCCATTATCTGAACTATTCAATATACTCTTTATGAGTCAAAATCGAGCTAGTAATGCAATTTTCCTTCAAGAAATTTCCCTTAAAGTTGTCATATGAATGTTGCACCTTATATTCAGTTTGAAGAGCTAATAACCATCATTAATGAAATCCATTGATGTCTGATTTCATCCCCATACTCTGTTCTGAAATTTGGGAGGTTCGTACTTGATTTGGGAAGTCAATTTGGCCTCAACCCTGGGGGAATTTGACCTCATTTTCCTAGAAAATTCACTCTTGCTCTCATTAGCCCAAAACCAAGTTGTATAGGGTTAGAGTAAGACAAAAAATTGTATAGGATAATGGTTGGAGATAAGAATATTAGTCTTATTCCTATAACAAACATATATAAGAATCTAATTTACTAATAGAAAAATAATTTTTATTTCTAAATTTAAATGCTTAATAATACACTACAAATTCGAGCTTAACTAGTCATGACTCTAGGGGGGTCCAACTGACACCAAATGGTCCTGAATTTTAATTGAAATGGTAATATTTCAGATATTACATGTGAAAGTAGTGCCATCAATCTATATTTTTTAAATTTATGTTTCATTATGCTATTTAACATTTTTTTGGTATGTTGTGATTAGGTACAACAATAGCATGCTCCTTACAAAACGAAAGAAATTGAATATCCATTGATAATGATCCACTACAATGAAATTATATCAAGTGAATAATTAATGGTATGAAAGTTTTTCCAGATGAAATGCAGGAAATTAGTTTGAAGAAAGGAGAATTTAGTAAGTCACTTGTGTCAAATATTTCAGAAGAACCTCAACCAATTTGGGAATTTTGTAGAAGCAGAGGACCCTATGGCATGACACATCGAGGTCCAAAAAGAGAGCCAAGCTACATAAATGTTGATTTCGATGAATATTTTAGACTGCATGATATTCTTGAATAGTTTCATGTTGTTGAGGAAAATGTCAAACTTGACAAATTTTGATAAAATATTTTTCTAATGTTTTGAATTTAAGATTTTATTTTGAGAATAAATATGTGTTTTTAATATGTTATTTACAAATATATGGTATACTTTGTTGAGTTAATGTGAATCATCACTTCATGGAAAATAATGTTAAATAGTGTTAGCAGAGTTTTTGATGTACAATAGCTAAGAAATGATTAAGGTGAAGTCCATTGCTTATGTATTTTGAATTCTGGAAATATGACCGCAGAACTGAGAAGTCAGGTGCTTGAGGGAAGGATGAGCTCTTCATTTCCCCATAGAACCACGTGCTAGAGGTGGAAGGTGACTAAGGTAAAGTATAAATCGCTTGTGGAGGTTTATGAAAGATCGACAATTCATATCTGAAGAGTGAAAAGATCGACGATGGGCAAGGAATCCGCCAGAGGAAATTGCACGATGGATAAGAGTGTAGGTGATTGGTGAAATGACTATTGAATGGAATTCAAGGTTGGATTTTATCAACGACACATGATAAAGGGAAAAAGAGATCGATGGTGGAGGTTGGTTCCATTCCCACAACATGCACAAATAGAAAAACAGTTGTGGTTCTGCAGAATTTTTACCACCTTCCACGTGTTGGGCAGAGGAGCTTTTCGTTGGATGAAAGGTGGTAGGGAGAAACCGCCTCTCACAATCCCGAAAACACTTATGGGGAATATTATAAAAGAAAAAAGTGGCGTGGATACATGTTATTTGTATTTTTTTCATAAGGAAGAATGTGCCTGCATCTGTGGAAGCCGAGTCGAATACACTTTTTCCTAGTTATCGTTTTCTAGGTCAGCCACGTAGCTAACCCGCCTCGCTATTTTAAGAAATGAAGGGGAAGGTGAAGTTGAAACACAAGTCTATGAATTTAGCAAAAGGGAAGAAATTTTTGAAGATAGGGATGGGGATATTTTCGATATAGTTCTCTCCTTTGGTCTATTACATGAACTAAAATACATATTAAATCCTTAGAGGAATAAGAAATTGATTTGCACGGTGTCTAGAGGTCCCATTTTCAACATTTTTGTCCATACAAAACCCTTAATTTCTTGGAATTTGTATCTTGGAGTGCGTCCAACTATTTCTAGTATGAATGTGTCACAATGGAATCAAATAGGTCAACAATTAATTTCCCCATCAATTCCTTGGTTGTCAGAGACTTGGTGGAAGTACCCCAATCATTCGTCGAAAACCTCAAAGATTTGGTTGAAGAAAACTTGATTGAGCGTTTTAGACATACCACAGTTGAAGAAAATAAAATATTTTATTCCAAAAGTCTTAAGCCAGAAATTTATATTGCAAATGAACCTTTTCCCCTTGATATTATCTGGTTCAATGAAGAATCCTAGTGGGTCATATCCTTATTAAGTCAGTTTTTAGGGTTGGACAATGACAAGTTTCTCATAGAGGTCCTCTTGAGTCTGTTATTTAGATTGACTCTACATCAATTTGTGTCCGAGTCCAGTGAGTTATTTTTCCTTACATTTGATGAATTGCTAGGTGAGAATATTCATTCTTTGCTAGTGAATTTCCACACAACAAGACATTTTAGGTTCCAATCCTACCTGGTTAGGATGTTCTTATTCTTTAATGAGGAAAATATGCAATTTTCAGAAATACTATTTACCTCTAAAATCTGAAATAATACCTTCAACTATATGAATCTTATAATGTCAGAAGTGTACAGAGTAATGTTCCAGAATAAATTGCATAGAGTTTTACCTGAGATGGAATAGATGTTGTAATTTACCCAAGACAAAAGAATTGGAGATGAGTTCCTTCTGAAGGAACATACCATTATCAGAGTTTATGGTTTTGCTCATGAAACATACATTTTTCCTATTTTCTTGACACTCAGGATATTTGCTTTGGAATTTAACACGCATAAATGTATTGTGGAGAATGAGCATTTCTTGATATTTAGAAAAAAATATGAAATTAAATTTCCTTTGAAGGTAGGTCCTTCATCACAAAAAACAAGCCTGATTTGCCAGTGGTCGAAGGCTTGCCGTAGGAGATGAATTTCATGAAAGGAACCAAAATCAATTATGATCCACATCATATCATTTCACAAAGGAGGAAGCAGAATAATAACAAATCATTTGATCATCAAGAGATAGAGGGTTTAACTCAAATAGTAAACTTAGTGGAGTACTAATTAGATGTGGAGGATTTAGAGAGCTTACAGGAAAACCCATCATCCAAAATGAAATCAACATCAATGATTATACCAACTCCTAGGAAAATTTAAATTACTGGCAAAAGGAGTTTTTCAGAGGGTTGTTGAAGATGAAGACTTAGAAGTAGCAAAAATACCAAAAATAGATGTATAGAAAGAAATGGTTGAAGTTGGAAGAAAGAAAATGAAAGAAAAAGGTCCAAGGCCCATATTTTCAGATTTAAGATGTTGGAATCAATTACTCAACATGCACACTTATTTGGTCAATTTTGGCCTCTTTACCCACTATCCTAAGTTTAGTTTACTTACTTGGCATCAGATGAGCACACTATGACATCAACATGAGCTCACCCATGCCCTCCTTTAGTCAATGAGGCCAACTAATCCTTCTCCTTCAGTCGAGGAGGCTAACTAGGCTTCCTCCTTCAAACAAGGAGAATTTTTAGGGTGATTTGAGTGTCCTAAATGCACCTAATTACTAACTTATTGTTACAATCAGTTAACCTAATTTGTGAAGGCACCTCCATTCATTATTTGATTATTTTTTGTCATTATTTGTGAACTGGAGCTAACACATGCACCTACAACCACTTCTAATGACATGTTTACTTCAGTTAACTCCATCAGAGCTACTTGGAGTTATGGATGTGCTACCTCCTTCAGTTGGACATGCAGTTACATGTGATGAGTCACTTTCAGTTAGACTCAATCATCTATTGCACTCCATTCAGTTAGGACTTAGTGTGAGAGTTAGTTATTGATTAGCTTGGTGGTTAACTCTGTGCTGACTGTGGCTAACATTCAGTTAAGCTACACCCATTCATTCAATTCAAATGACCTCCTTGAGTATTCAAATTGTCTTGGAATTCATGCACCTTACATGACCATTGTATTGAATTACTCATTCTTTATTGATTATACAGAGCTGCTACTCCTATTGCAACACCATTATGCCATTTTCATGCTTAATTATCTGAAATCTCTTATGAGGCTGTGTTTTAGTCCCTAGATTACTGTGAAAAATTAATATGGTATTAGGGCTCACAGTGGGATGAAGCCCATTCTATCAAAAACATGGTTTTTGACATATCTTGCATGAAAAATTGAGCAAAAACTCAAAAATTCCAGCACTGCACCAGAAGCAAAGGCTTACCACTTAATATCCCAAGTTAAGGAACTGTTGATCAAGATTGCTTGATCAATTATGTTGGGTGTGATGAAATCCTAAAATGTGTAGGTTGTTCGACCTTATGGTGACTTTATTGTTTTGATTTGTCAGTTTTATAGGCTCATTGCATTCTCTACAATAGCTTGATATGGCTTCTTCTGTAGATATTTTGACTCTGTTCAATTTCCATTCATGGAAAGGAGACATGGAGTTCCAACTGCATGCCAGAGGACTCTACTAGGTCACCATGGACACAGAAGAAGAGCTTATCCATGTTATAGACAAGGCTATATTTTTTAATAAGAAAGATGAAGCATTCGGGTTCTTGTGTCTCTCTATCTCCAAGGATCTTCTTTTCCTACTCTCGGGATTGAAGACTCTGAAAGATATTTGGGACCAACTTGTCTCCATGTATGGAAAACATGATGAATTGAGGTTTTATCAGCTTGAAAATGAGTTGATGTCCCTTCAACCTAGCAATATCGAGACCCTAAATGAATTTTTCACAAAATTCAAGCATATAGTCCTTCTACTGAAGCAGTGTGAGGTGAAGAAGGAGGATGATCAGCTCATCCTCTCCATTCTCTCAAAACTTGGAGCTGATTATTCAGTGTTCATTTCTACATTCCATGTGGGGAAGCTCACAACCCCTGGATAGAAGATGCCTTAACTAAATGCCTTCATTGGATCCCTAACAAGCGAACATGATAAGCTTGTCCAGATGGGGATCATCAGATCCTCCCGTGATGAAGCCCTCTTTGCTTCGGGATTCAAGGATCGAAAGGGGAAAGGAAAGCAGCAGAAGAACCCCAAAACCAAATTTGAAGCTCCTAATCCAAAAGTTCAAAACCAACAACAAGAAGATCCTTCCTGCTCGAAGAAGAAAAAAAACAAAGGCTATCATGGGAAGGAAAAAGTCAAGTGTTCATACTGCGGGAAGGGATTCCACCGTGAGCATGCTTGCATGAAAAACAAGCTTGATGAAGCTACATCTTTCCTTGAGAGAAATAACATAAATATTTTGGAAAGCTTTCGGAGGAAATAAAATCATGATCAGGAATATCAGCAAGAAAGAGGTCATGCCCTCATGGAAAGCACTTTGAAGTCCAAGGATCTACTCAGATTCTGGAGCTTCAAACCACATGATGGCCAGCAAAGACTCTTTCTCTTCTCTCGACACCAGTAAGAGTATTCCCATCCACATGGGAGATGAACTACCATCATCTCAAAAGGACAAGGTACTATAAATCTTGAGCACGGTTATTTTTCCAATGTTCTGTATGTACCATCTCTTGCATCAAACCTCTTGAGTGTCTATCAAATGACCCACACTGGAGTGCCCAAGATATTATCCTTCAACCTCGATGATGTAAAAATTATTGAAATTGCATCTGGGAAACTTGTGGCAAAAGGCTCTGTAAATCATCATGCAAAAGCCTATGAGTTTTCCCATTTTGTGGAGGATGCAAGCCCACAACTCCGCTGACTCATGGAAATGAGGTTAGTAGGTTTTTGCATGAGAGGTTTGGCCACTTAAACTTCAAATAATTGCAGCACCATTATGCCATTTTCATGCTTAATTGTCTGAAATCTCTTATGAGACTGTGTTTTAGTCCCTAGATTACTATGAAAAATTACAACCTTTGCAAATTTTGGTGGTAGCTTTGATGACCGGGAGGCCTTCAACCATGGAATTTTTCTGTAATTGCTGCAAGCATCCTGAGCATAATTTTGATTGGGGGAAGGCAAGCCGAGCATTAGAAATTTTGGGGCTGATCCATTCTGATATCAATGGACCAATTCCCATCACATCCTTAAATGGATCTCAGTATGTTCTTACTTTTATAGATTATTTTTCTAGATATACATGGGCCTTCTTCATCAAGAAAAAGTCAGAAGTCTTAGAAAAAATTATTGAATTAAAAGCACTGATTGAGAATGCATCCAAAAAAAGATCAAAAATTTGAGATCTGATAATGGAGGGGAATATATCAGTAATTATTTTCTGCATATATGTTCCAAAATTGGTATTCATATCCAACATTCAATCCCCTACACTCCCCAGTAGAACAATGTAGCAGAGAGAAAGAATCTGTCTCTCAAGGAGATGACCACTTGCATGCTGGAAGCCAAGAAGTTGGCTGAAAATTTGTGGGATGAGGCCATGAATGCTGCTGTATACATTCAGATAAGAGTTCCTCACTCATCCCTAAAAGGGAAGACCCCTTTCAAATCGTACTTCGGACACAAGTCGGTTGTGTCGAATCTCAGAGTGTTTGGGTCTAGTGCATGGGCCCAAATTCCGCATGATAAGAGGAAGGATTTGCAACTGAAAAGCATTGAATGTTTGTTTATTGGATATCTTGATGAATATAAAGGTTTCTATATATATTAGAAAAAAAAACATCATTGAAAGAAGTGTCCGGTTTGATGAGCCTCTTTAAGAGGTAGAACTAGTGAAGGAGAAAACTGCTGAATTTCCTTCCTATTCTACTGAATATTTGGATGATGAAATTGGGGGTGTTGACTCTGATTTGGAACCTTATTTGGAATATATGATATCTGATTTCAGTGACCAGCAAGAATCAAGTTCAATTTCAGAACCTGAAGTGCAAACACATCTCCCAACTTGGACCAGATAGACACTTTCTTCCGCTGGTGACAACATTGGAAATCCTAATGATCCAAGGAGAACCTTGTCCGATTTCCAAAGAGCAGGTATTGAAATCTCTTGTCATGACTCTTTGCTGTATGAAACTTGTTATTTAATGATAATTTCATATCCTAAGTTTTACTACCATGCTTGGAAAGATCCGAGATGGCAAGCTGCCATGGACAAAGAGATGAATTCTCTTCAGAAGAATGCTACTTGGGAGCTAGTTTCTCTTCCTCCGGGGAGGAAATTAGTTCAATGCAAGTGGGTGTTTCAGAAAAAGGTTGCTGCTGATGGAATAAATTGAAAATATAAGGCAAGGATGGTAGAAAAAGGGTTCTCCCAGGTCCAAGGTGTGGACTATCACGAGACCTTTCACTGGTTGCAAAAATGGACTCCATCCGCCTAGTTTTGGCAATTGCAGCATCCAAGCACGAGGAGGTGCATAATATGGATGTTAAGTCTGCCTTTATACATGGATATATTCTTGAGGAGATATACATGAAGCATCCCAAGGGATACATTTCATATTCAGCTTTGGTTTTCAAACTAAAGAAGTCATTATACGGGTTAAAACATGCCCCAAGAGAGTGGTATTCCAAGATGGATGCCTTCCTTCTCTCGCAGAACTTCCAAAGGTGTAAATAAGATCCAAATGTGTATCTACAGCAGTATGATGGTAAGTTAATTATTATTGTTTTATATGCTGATGATCTCTTGATTACTGGCAGCATTGTTGCTTCCATTTCAGTCATAAAAAATGCCCTCCATGATGCATTTGAGATGAGCGATTTGGGGCTCTTGAAGCAATTTCTGGGGCTTGAAATTGCAAAAAATTATGATGGGATAATGGTCACTTAGTCCAAATACATATCATACCTGTTAGTTAATTTTAACATGGCTGAAGGTAAGGCTTCTCCATTCCCTTTCCTTTCAGGGATCAGCCTTGAAGAAGGAAAAAGCACCCCACCCATGGATTGCACAATCTATCGCCAACTGATTGGTAGCTTTATTTAATTGACTCATTCTAGGCATGATATATGTTATGCCATGAATGTTGTATCAATATACATGCAGCATCCTCATGATATTCATAGGAAGGCAGCCAAGAGGATCCTCCAGTATATTCAGGGCACCAGGACCTATGGAATTCGCTATGCTGCAGACTTTGAGCTAGAGTTGGTTGGTTACATAGATTCAGGTTGGGTGGGAGATTCTATTGATAGGAAGTATACTTACAGATATGTATTCATGTTTGGTGGTGGACCCATTTGCTGGTCTATCAAAAAGCAGGCTGCCATATCATTGTCTTTAGCAGAGGCCGAGTACCAAGGAGCGGTGAATGCTTGCATCTAAGGTGTTTGGTTGCAAGACATTCTTTCAGAGTTTGATTTTGGTAGTACTTTGTCCACTATCCTATTTTGTGATAATCAAAGTGCTATTAAGATATCCACAGATCCAGTTACCAGGAAGAGGACCAAGCATGTAGAGATACACATGCACTATATCAGGGAATTGGTGCATGATAGGACCATCATTCTGCAATACTTCCCTACTGATGAGCAGATTGAAAACATCTTCACCAAGATATTTTTAGAGAATAATTTCACTCCATTCACTGTTGGGGGTGAGTTCATCAGGGTGATCATATTACTTCTCCAGTGTTTAGCTTAAGGGGGGGTTTTTTCCCAATGGGTTTTCCCTCTTTCCTCACTTAGATTTATTTTTGAGCATTGTTTGAGTTACATTATTGTACACAGTGACCTATGGCCTTTGTTGTCAGGGCCCTATCAATTCATGCATTTGTTTACTCCTCCTGAGTATAGCTTAAGGGGGGGTGTTGGAGTCATTTACCCAACATGCACACTTATTTGGTCAATTTTGGCCTATTTACCCACTATCCTAAGTTTAATTGAATTACTTGGCATAAGATGAGCACACTATGACATCAACATGAGCTCACCCATGCCCTCCTTTAGTCAATGAGGCCAGCTAAGACTTCTCCTTCAATCGGGGAGACTAACTGGGCTTCCTCCTTCAAACAGGGATCATTTCTGGGGTGATCTGAGTGTCATAAATGCACCTAATTGCTAACTAATTGTTACAATCAGTTAACCTAAGTTGTGAAGGAACCTCCATTCATTATTTGATTATTTTTGGTCATTATATATGAACTGGAGCTAGCACATGTGCCTACAACCACTTGTGATGAGACGTTTACTTCAGTTAACTCCATCATAGCTACTTAGAGTTATGGATGTGCTACCTCCTTCAGTTGGACATGTGGTTACATGTGATGAGTCACTTTCAGTTAGACTTAGTCATCTATTGCACTCCATTTAGTTAGGACTTAGAGTGAGAGTCAGTTATTGATTAGCTTGGTGGTTAACTATGTGAGCTGACTATGGTTGACATTCAGTTAAGCTACACACATCCATTCAATTTGAATGACCTCCTTGAGTATTCTAATTCTCTTGTTGATCATGCACCTTGCATGACCATTGTATTGAATTACTCATTCTTTATTGATTATACAGAGCTGCTACTCCTATTGCAGCACCGTTATGCCATTTTCATGCTTAATTTTCTGAAATCTCTTATGAGACTATTTTTTAGTCCCTAGATTACTGTGACAGATTAATACAAGAGTATAGTTTTGCAGATACAAAGGAAGGTGGGTCCATGATAAATACAAATCAAGAAGTGATTTATATCCTAGGTATGGACACGATAATATTTTTTCTTCAGGAAAAGTTTTAAAGGTTTATTCTAAAGTAAGGTACATTTCATATAAGGATTTTTCATTGGTCACTATGAAGGAACATGTAAAAAATACATTGAATTTGGCAGTAGCTACTCAGAATAGAGTTGCATAAATGAGACTCAATTTGCAAAAGATTCTAGTACCTGATAAGATTCATTTACATAAGAAAATTGGTGAAGTTATTTATACTAATTTTATGAAATATACATTAAAGGTTTCAAAGTTACAATCTATAGTATCAAGGGTGGAAATCCAGTTAAAGCATGAGAAAGTGGAAAACAAGATATATGGCAACAACAAACCAAAAAATTCAAGGTGATCTTTTGGCTATGGTGACAGTGAGCCAGATAGAGGACAAGACACAAAGAAGATATTAGCTAAAAAGGAGAACACTATTGAAATTTTGAAGAAAAAACTAAAAGATCCAAATACTTAGTTGATCCAAGCTTTTGATTTGATACATTATAAAAATAAAAAGAATTGTTGTCCCAAGAACTAAATGATAATGAAGTTAAAATTTTGAAACTTGTTGAAGAACAGAGTCAATGGGAAAAGGAAAGAGATTTCCTTATGGCTAAGTGTTGGAAAGGGGTTAGGAGGAGTAAAGCACACTTCTGCCATTGAAAAAATGGATTTCGACAGAAAGAAGAGTCGATCGCGATGAAAGGAGAAGCCGACAAGTTAGGGGATTTTGGTCAAATTAGTTAGGATATTGGTCAAGTGGACCATTATGTAACAATTTAATAAGTCTATAAGTAGAGTTAGAAGTACAATCGAAAGATCATCATGAGGACCATCATGGGGAGAGATCTAATCTAGTTCGGAGGAAGGAATGTATTTTTTGGTCTAAGGCTAATCGACCAAGGAATGTTTTGTCTTTTTGCAATGTATTTATAGGATTAACGAAATGAAGAATCTGTTGGTGACATAATTATGTTTATTGTATGTATTTCTGTGAGATTTGTTTCATGCAAAGTATATAATGATATGATTCCTATATTTCACGGTTAAATATGAAAACTGTGAAGTCTTACAAGGTTTATTGGTTTTCTATATGTCGATGTTTTTGCTTCTCTGAATGTGAATCTGAATTATGATAACACATCATTGGCGATCTAATTCCGAGTAAGTGCGAATGAAACCCATGTTGATAAATAGATCCTGCTAATGGTATAATTGAACTATGGATTTCTGAATGATGTTGCGGTAGATTAACAGGTAGTGCGAAATTCCTCTTCCCTCTGTGGAAACTTGGTTCCTACAACCCTCCCTCAGACATCTTGGGTGAGACTACACATTCTTCTATTGAGTATATAGTTTGAATTGATGTCAAAGGTGTTCATTGATGACAAAGGAATAACCAAGGACACGATGCAGAGTGAACTCAGTGAAAGACAAAGGAAAGACAAATGTTGTGATGACCACATTAAGATCCAGTGTGAATATGATAATTATAACTCCGCACAAATAATTTTCTTCAGAACTGAAGATTTGAAGAAGATTGGCCATCAATCTCTGAGATCTAATAATGGTCACTTTGACTTCCTAAAAATATGCACATTCATCTCCTGCATCGGAGAGAATCGTTGTGGTTCACTAAAATCTTATGACCCTGACAACAAGGATTGTTGTGGTTACTAAAATATTATGACCTGGAAGATAACAAAGTAAGTGTTCGAAGTTTAATGGAGTCGACAATATGCTATGTACTCAATCATTGTCCACCCATGTACTTTGTAATGATGGAGAAGGTATAGGATGTAGTGTTGGAGAATATTGTTGTCCAATTAGCATTGGCCAATATCTAAGACGTTATTATTGTTACTTTTCCATTTGTACGTAGCAGTTACTATTCCTGTGGATTTGTTGGATCGTATCTTGTTGTATTTAAATCTAGTCTGCATCTTGATTATTGTAATTGGTACTGGACTACTCCTCTTTTGGATAGAGGGGATGCTTTCATGTGGTTCTATTTTTTTAGTATTGTTGTTGTTGTTGGCATCCTGGATAGATTGTTTTTGTCTATGTATAGATTGTTCTTTCCTATGTATTGATCCATGGTGGATCAGATTCATGCAGTATCTTTTACATATACTTTGTATTGATCCCTGGTGGATTGGATCCACGTTGTATCTTTTACATATACTTTAATATGAATGTAGTTTTTTTATGTCCTTGGTGTATTATTGTTGTTGTTGTTAGCATCCTGGATACATTGTTTTTATTTATGTATTGATCCCTGGTTATGAGGTAGCAATGTCTATGCTACTTTGCTTAATAAGTTATTGGTTTAGAAATACAGAAGTTATATTTGAAATATAAAGTTTATTTTTATTGTTTAAAAATAAAAAAAATTATTTTTGTTATCTTTGTTTTTATTTTTTTACTTTATTCATATATAGGCATAATAAGATATAATGAATTTTATTTATGAAAATAAATTGATAATAAAGTATTGATTTTGATTTATGAAAGAAAATTAATCACCAAGATTTAAGCTTCTCATGATCAATCTATGGCTGATTCAGGCTTGTCTTGGTCTCTGTATACCTAGTGGATCAGATCCATTGTGTATCTTTTACATATACTTTAATATGAATTTATTTTTTTTATATCCCTCGTGGACTATTGATGTTGTTAGCATCTTGGATACATTGCCTCTGTCTATGTATTTATTGCTCGTTAGCATCATGGATACATTTCCTTTGTCTATGTATTGATTCCACATTATGAGGTTGCAATGTTCATACTACCTTGTCGAACAAGTTATTGGTTTAGAAATATAGAAGTTATATTTGAAATATAAGGATTATTATTATGGTGGGTTAGATTTATGCATAATGAATTTGAACATATATGTAGTGGGTTGCAATTCCCATACTACCTTGTCGAACAAGTTATTGGTTTAGAAATATAGAAGTTATATTTGAAATATAAGGATTATTATTATGGCAGGTTATATTTATCCACAATGAATTTGAACATATATGTGGTGGGTTGCAATGTACATACTACCTTGCATAACAAGTTATTGGTTTATAAATATAGAAGTTATATTTGAAATATAAGGATTATTTTTATGGTGGGTTAGATTTTTCCACAATGAATTTGAACATATATATGGTGGGAATACATCAAAAGTTGACGCAGATTTTTGAAAACAATGTTGTATGGTGTTACAGAGAAAAATTCCTATGGCTTGGGGTACCACAATAGACAGGGTGGCTTCAGAAATCAATCATTTCCTATATGCAAGAGAAACCAAATATCTAACACAAAAGGATCTCGACACATACCTTATTCCGGATGGTTGATGTAGATCCTCGTTGAGATTTTTCACTCTCGCTTGTATTGATAAATCGCTATCTCCACACTCAGCTGTTGATTGCATGGGCAGACCCGGGTTTACTATAATTAATCAACAATACCCCAAACTCACTGGCCCTTTCGGCAACAGACCGCAAAGCGATTTGAAGTCTCACCCGAAGTGAATCTAATGGGTTGGCCAAGAATCAAGTGTCTTGGACCAGGTTCTGTTCATCCTACTTCTTTCCCCTTATCTCCTATGCGCCACTGAGGCAACTAGCTCTGCGCATCGTACGCCCCCTTCTACTCGCGGCACTTTCACCCAAGCGATGCTCAGCCTCGCACCGACTGCTCGGATTCCTCTCGCGTCGCACAACTTCCACTTACTCGCAGCTTCCCACTCCTTACCACTTCTTTGTGCACCGCGGAACACCTATCCTTTCCTCAACGCTAAGCCCCCAGCTCGCAGCACCTCGCATCGCAGCTCCTCTACCGATGCGATATCGCCTCCCCGCGATATCTTACCGCTGCGACTTTACGCTCTTAACGTTGATTGCGCCAAGGTGCGACACTCTGCTTTTCAGGAGTCTATTATGAATAACTGGTAATTAGTGACAGACGTGAAATAATCCTTAAACAACCTACTGCAATACTTCGATCTATCCTTAATCTCTTGCAATATTATGAACGGCACAACACATACATTCGTCTACTGCTACTATCGTTACACGCATAATACTAGCATCAATAAGCAAATACAATCACATCCATTCAACACATAACACGCAGGTTTAACGTGGTTCACCCCCGGGCTGGGAGCTACGTCCACCAAACTGTGCTTCTATTATATCTTTTGAGGGAAGTTGGCATAGTTTGTTGCTCTGCTCTTGCAGCGCTAAGTTTCTCCTAGATCTCTGATCTTTTCCATATACATATATCTTCCCTCTCATTTCTCTCTCTGCAAATGACTACTTACAGACTCAAAATGACTCACAGACAGCTATGTGTCTGGATCGTTACAACGGAGTCTATCTGACTGGCTTCTGAATCTACAAGATTATCAACTGACTGACTATCTACTGATTGATTAGCTACCCAACCAACCCTTTACAATACAAAAATGCAAGATTTTATAGGCAGCCC
>LPNX011164871.1:672726-715364 GCA_001517045.1 Pseudotsuga menziesii | reverse complement strand
CCTCCATGAGTCATTACCACAACAATTCTGCTCTAAATCCTTGGTTGTTTTCTTAATGAAGATATTAAACAGTCCGAACAATAATACTCATTACTTTTGTGTGTATATAGGTTATAATTAATCATATTTATTAAAAAAATTATTTGGGTTGATGGGCAACCTATTTATACATTTATATATGTATGTGTGAGATCTGAGAAATTGAATCGAAATCATCACTACCCAATATTCACTTTTACATTGAAAATGATAAACGCAAGTTGCAACAATCGCATGAAGTCCTCTTCATTCTAAACCTAGTTATCGGATCATCGTCGTAAACCCAATAAGTAGGAGTATTAGGGTTGTGACGTCCTCTTCAAATAAATTTTTATAAAAAATTTATTATTTGTCTTAGGCCTACAGTTGATTAATTGTCTCTATGGTTCATATAGGTTTGTTTAGTTGGTGTTTTATGGATTTTTTTCAATCCTCCATGAATTCACGGAGGATTGAAAAAAATCGGGTAGCATTTCGGCTTTCCTCGGACACATTTCAAAATTAAACCGGTAGCATAAACGCTACCGGTTGACATAATTTATATATATATATATATATATATCAAATTAACAAAAAAATTCAATTTAACTACAAATTTTCAAAAATCCGGCAGCATTTCTGCTTGCTGGTACACATTTTAAACATGAAAATTATAAAAACATACATTTACCAAATTTTAAAACAAATTTTATAAATTTATAAAAAAAAAAATTTAAATTCCATTTAAATTGAAAAACAATTATTTAAACTGTTACCTCTTGGCTCTGACGCCATCGTGACGAGGTTGGGTTGCTTCGAGGTGCTTGGGTTTCTTCGGGGTACCAATCCTTATGCCGATGTTCCATCGTTCCTTGGTCGAGCTTCCACAATGAACAATTTGTCAAAGAAACGGCCACGGCCCCCACGGCCTCTTTTTATAATTTTTTTGACAGAGGTACCTCGGCCGAGGTATAGACCTCGACCGAGGTTTATACCTCGACCGAGGTCCATACCTCGACCGAGGTATTTCTTAACCCTCGGTCGAGGTATTAATACCTCGACCAAGGGTTAAGAAATACCTCGGTTGAGGGCTGAAGAAAACCTCGGTCGAGGGCTTGATAAAACCTCAGTCGAGATATTAAGACCTCGGTCGAGGGCTTGTTAAACCCTCGACCGAGGTACATTTTTCTATTTTTGCCGAAATGCGCTTGCCAAAAAGTGTTACCCAGGTCCGCGGATTCACCCATATTTAATATCACATAGAAAAATTTTAAATTTTTGTGATTTTTTGGAGATGTCACATATGGTATCAGAGCACAAGTTCAGACATTAGGCCTAAAGTGGCTCAGCGCATGTAAACAAAAAGTAAATAGAAAATTATGGATACTGATTTATGATTTTAAATGTTTTTGTACAGAATATTTCTGAATTAGATTTACAGGTATGGAAGGACTCGAAGAGTATGCTGAAGAGAGGTACCCGTTAAATGAACAAAATAATTCTGGAAAAGAACCTGCTAAAGAAGATATAACCAATAATACTCATCTGAATTACTGCAAACAGTTAAGGATCTAAAAACTGAAATGGAGACTGTTAAAAAAAATGAGAAAATACTAAGAACTCAGGAGGAGTTGAATCAAATATTGTTGGAAAATTTTTGTAATGAAGAAAATGATAAATAGATATAATCTGACACTATGTCCTATCAACATAAGAGTAAAATGTCAAAACACTCTAAAATTGAAATCAATTCTTCTTCTGAAATCATGGTAATCATTAGAGGAAATTTGGGGTCTAAAATGGGCCTCCTAAGGAAAATAATAAAATAATAGTTATTAATTTTGGAGGAAGAATGAAAAAAACTACTTTTTGTGTTCGTATTTTCGACATGTCTCCCTATGTTTTTACTCAAATTCTGAGTGGGAGAGCTCGTTGGATGCAAAATTTAATTTCACATCCAACGAGTACCCACAATGCATACTTTTGACGGACCCCACTACCCCAAAAACAAGAAATACCTAAAAAAACATGATGATGACATCATCATCACATTTTTTCAGGTATTTCTTGTTTTTGGGGTAGCAGATTTCGTCAAAAGTATGCAGTGTGGGTACTCATTGGATGCGGAATTAAATTATGCATCCAATGAGCTCTCCAAGTTGAAATTTGAGTAAAAATATAGGGAGATATGTCAAAAATACGAACAAAAAAAGTAGTTTTCTTTTATGACAAATATGTCAATTCAACCATTATGGTTGACTCATTTTATTGAAATTCTATTAGTTCTTGAATTCCAACTCACAAAATTTATTGTTGGCGCATTTTCTTATAAGGCCCATTTTAGACCCCAAATTTCCTCTAATGTCACACAGAAAGAAACACCAGATTTCTAGTTACAGTAGAGCGAGTAATTATCGCTCTAGAAAGAAGAAATACAAGCCTTATGAAGATTTCTGGAGAGTTCAAAAAGATTAAACCAACAAATTTTAATGGTGAGACAGAAAAAGGAGAGGAAGCCGAAACATGGTTGTCCGGAATGAAAAAGTACTTTCAGATATATAATTATTCAAATCAGTTAAAAGCGAGGATGGCAACATATAACTAAATCGAAAAAGCCGACATCTGGTGGCAGGACATAAAGCGAGTTAAGGGCATAAAAGAGAATAATATAAATAGGGGCACTTTTAAGAATTACTTTAAAAACAAATTTATGTCGGAGCAATATTACGAGGAACGAGCTAAATAATTTTATGACCTAAGGTTGGGAACCATGAGTATGAAAGAGTTAAATAGTAAATTTTTAAGCTTACTGTGATATGTGCCTTATATTGTTGATGAATAACCCAAGGTACAGTGGTTTCTGAGTTGTTTACCTTTTCATATTAAGGAAATAATTGAATATGAAAATCCCAAGACCCTTGAAGAGGCCATGCGAAAAGCAGATTTCTGCTATGAGCAGAATAGAAAAAGGTAGAACATGCCAAACTGGAAAACAAAAGGGCCTAATAATAATTTTGAATCAAGGAAGAAAAATTTCACACCTAATGGAAATTTTGGGCATAATAACTCACGCAGTCTTCCTAACATAAAATTTCAAGGAAATAATTCAAAAGGTAACCCACAATAAAATCCTACTGTCACAAGAAATAAAGAATTTACAAATAATCACAGTAATTATGTTAAAAATAATGAATGTAAGGAACCAATAAAATGTTGGGAATGCTAGGGACCTCGCTATGCATCAATATATCCTAACAGAAAGAAGACCTTCAAAAACATTCATGTTGTGCAAGAAGAAACAACGGTTGGTGATTTAGTGAGAGGGATACCCAGAATCAATGCAACGCTGGAAAATAGACAGGCTGAATATCAAACTTCCATGGTGGAAGTAGAAGGTATGTTGAACCATAAACCCATTTATATTTTAATTGACCTAGGGGCTAGCCTGAGTTATGTCTCTCCTAGTTTAGTAGAGAAACATAAACTACTAGTAGATAAATTTGCAAAGTCATGGTTGGTTCAATTAGCTACAGGAGCAAAAAGAAAAGTAATTGATTTTGTGAAAGATTGTACATTATTTATGAATCAGTTTGAAACTTTTGTAAAGTTGAATGTACTTCTGTTAGGATCCTATGATGTATTAATTGAAATGGATTGGTTGGAACAACATATAGTAGTGTTAAATTGTTTTGATAAAACTTTTACCTGTTTAAATAACGAAGGAAAAACGATAACAGTAAAAGGAATCCCTATGAAAATAGCAATCAAACATATTTCTGCCTTACAACTAAAAATGGTTGTTCGGAAGGGATGTAAAGCTTTTGTTGTAACTATAACTAATGAAGAACACATTAATAAAGAAGACAAACTAAAATTAGAAGATATACCAATTTTGAGAGGTTATTCAGATGTATTTCCAAAGGAACTTCTGGGATTGCCTTCAAAAAGGGAGTTGGATTTTACTATTGAGCTACTACTCGATGCGGTTCCTAACTCAAAAGCTCCTTACCGGATGAACATCCTAGAGCTTAATGAACTAAAATCATAATTAAAATAATTGATAGATAAAAAGTATATAAGACCAACTGTGTCTCCTTGGGGGAGCACCTATCATTTTTGTTAAAAAGAAGGACAATACTCTGTGCTTATGCATTGACTACCATCAGCTTAATAAGATGACAATTAAAAAAATATACTCGTTTCCCCCCATAGATGATATATTCGATTAGTTATGCGGAGCAACAATATTTTCAAAAATTGACTTAAGATCCATTAATCATCAAGTCTGGATTAAGGATGAGGATATTTTCAAGACAGCTTTTAGGACCCGATATGGTCAATATGAGTTCGTTGTAATGCCATTTGGGATAACTAATGCCCCGATAGTATTCATGTGTTTAATGAACAACGTATTACATAAATATCTGGATAATTTTTTAGTAGTTTTTATTGATGATATTTTAATCTATTCTAAGACTAAAGAAGAGCATGAAGAACATTTAAAAATCATTTTACAAGTGTTAAGGAAACATCAGTTGTATGCCAAGTTCAGTAAATGCAACTTTTTCAAATATAAAATACAATACTTGGGTCACGTAATAACTAAATATGGGATCTCAGTTGACCCAGATAAGGTAAAAGAAATTAACGAATGGCTGGTCCTAAAGGATGTGACTGATGTACGGTCATTCTTGGGGATCACCGGTTATTATCGAGGGTTCATTAAGGGTTTGCCAAGGATCACAAATCCCATAACTTCTTTACAGGAGAAGGGGAAGAAATTTGTATGGGATCAAAAATGTGAAGAGAGTTTTAAAAAATTAAAGGAATTATTAACTACTGCACAGATTTTAAGAATTTCAAATCCTAACAAGGACTTTGTTGTATGCACTTATGCATCCAATGATGGCCTTGGCGGGGTCTTAACTCAAGAAGGACACGTAGTAGCGTACGAGTCTAGGAAACATAAAATTCATGAGAAAAATTATGCTACTTACAATATAGAATTCGCTGTCGTGATACATGCATTAAAGATGTGGCACCATCACTTCATCGCGAGAAAATTTATTTTAATGATAGATAATAAGTGTTTAAAGTATCTATTGGATTAACCAAATTTAAACGCAAGGCAAGCTAGGTGGCTAGCTTTCCTTATCGAATATGATTTTGAGATCCAACATATCAAGGGGAAGGAAAATAAAATAGCAGATGCTTTGAGCAGAAACGTAAAATTAAATTTTATGGCAACAATCAGTACTTACAAAACAGATTTATAAGATCAGCTTGAAGGAGTAAAATTGGATGAAAATTATCGAAAATTGCAAGCTAAAGTGGTAGAAAATATAACTGAAAGTTTAAATACAGGTTAGAGTCTAAATGAAAAATGGTTAATACTTTATAAAAATAGGCTGTATATACCTAACATACCTAAATTTAAATTGCTAATTTTGAATGAAATACATAAAAGTCCTTATTCTCAACACCCTGGCTATCAGAAGACAATAACTATGTTACAGAAAGATTATTTTTGGCCGAATATGAAGAATGAGTTGGAAGAATATATTGCTAGATGTTTTGAATGTTAATAAGTTAAGACTGAACATCAACATCCAGCCGGTTTATTACAACCATTACTAATTCCTAGCTGGAAATGGTAAATAATAAACATTGATTTCATTACAGGTTTGCCTAGAAATCAGAACCAGAATGATTCAATAATGGTAGTTGTTGACAAACTCAGCAAGGAAACCCATTTTGTATTAGTAAAGACCACTCATAAGGATGCTAACATTGCTGAAATATTTATGAAACAAATTTTTCTTTTGCATGGAATACCAAAAGTTATAATTTCTGACAGGGACTCTAAATTCACGGGAAACTTGTGGAAATCTTAATTTAAAGGATTAAATACTACTTTGAATTTCAGTATATATTTTCATCCGCAAACGGATGGACAAATAGAAAGGGTAAATCAGATTTTGGAAGATATGTTAAGGATGTACTTAGAGAACAACCAAGTAAATGGGAGTACTACTTACACCTGGTTGAGTTTCCATACAAAAACCACTACCAAGCTTCATCAAAATTCAGCCCCTTTGAAATTTTGTATGGCGGAAAATGCAATACTCCCATCTCATGGAGTAACCCTGTTGATAGGTTATTACTAGGACCTGAGCTACTAAAGGAAATGGAATTAACTGTGAAGCAGGTACAAGGTAACTTAAAGGTTGCACAAGACAGACAAAAGAGTCAAGCAGATCTTAAACGAACTCAGAAAGAGTTCCAGGTGGATGAACATGTTTTCATTAAGGTAAAACCTAAAAAGAGTTCCTAAAAATTAGGGAGTTGTGCTAAGCTAACACACAGGTACTGTGGTCCTTTTGAAATATTGTCCAGAGTAGGACCGGTGGCATACCAATTATCCTTACCACCGAATCTTAAAGTTTATAATGTTTTCCATATTTTTGTTTTAAAAAGATATGTACATGATGCTAATCATGTGATAAATTGGAATGATGTACAAGTGGAGCCTGAAGGATATTTTCTGGTGGAACCAGACTGTATCCTCGACAAGAGGGAAATCCTACTTCGGAATCACACCATTGGGTAGGTGAAGGTGCAATGGAAGCACCTTAGTCCAGAAGAAGCAACCTGAGAATTGGAGATTCATATGCGGGCAACATATCCAATTCTATTCCAGGGAAGCTCTGAGGATGATGAATAAAGCAACATCAAGGATGATGTTGGACTTAAGGGGGGGCGTATGTCATGTCCCCCAATTTCAATAACATTTTATGTTTAAGAAAACTTTATATTTTAATTTTATGTTTAAGGAGTAACATTATTATCGAATTGTAGAGTTTCCATAGAATTAAATCAACAAACTTTTATTTTGATAAGTTTACCTGCAATATACTCAAGTAACTGTGTTAACATTGGAAGCTTTTTATTGTTATTTTTCCAAGCTATTTAGCGTAATAATCCATTTCTAGGACTTAACCTTTTATACAAAAACCTTTAAGAATATTGCAGAGAGTCTATTATGGCAAGATTATGTCACACATTCATTAAATAGTGTGTAGTATAATACAATAATAACTACTATAATATAATTTATTTATTACTCATAGAAAAGAAAAATCATTCATTATTTTAATACTTTTAAAACCTAAATCATAAACATATCATTCTTTTCATTTTACAGTAAATGAATTTATGAACTTAGTACAACCCAGCTGTAAACAATCAATATAACTCAATTATTATGATTTGTAAACTGTGTTTGTAAACCCTACTCTATTAAAAATAAACTTTCATATCCATTACAGAACCTATTTATGAAATAGGATAGTTTCCATCTCTTCTATAATAAAAGGAAAACTATCATGAATTTTCTATCATTTATACCAAAACTCATCGAAGTTATAAAGATAACCTCAATCCCCCTTCAATAAGAAAAGAAAACAACCATCATAATCATACACTTTCTTACAAATAAATCAATGATCTAGATTTAATAATTTATTTTAACTCATTAAATGTCGACAAACATTTTATTATTCAAGACTGAAAATCATTATAGATTGAGTACGGTTAGTGGCATATGAATTATAAGTTAGTAAGTAAATTCTGTAGCATTTTAGTTATAGTTAAGAAAAGAGAATTAACTCCTAAGTTTCTATTAATGTATTGTCTTGTAATCTATATGTTAAACTAGACTAAAGTTAATTATTAAACTAGCATTCTGACTATGTTTTAACATTTAATATCACATAGAAAAATTTTAAATTTTTTTGAATTTTTTGGAGATGTTACAGCTGCACCATCAAAAAAACCATAGGTATACTTTAGTGCAGGTGCAGGACCCGCAATTATCCTTTTCTTTTTAATACCAACAACGGATAGGAATTCAGTAGTGACAAAACAAGCTAACAGGTTACATAGGAAATGACATTTCTGTTTTCAAAGATCAAGTGGTTCTTAGTGTTCCAAACACTCCATATGATGAACAGTGGCAGATGTGAGTTCATCGAATCACCAAGAAACCACTGTATTCCATATTTTGAATAAGGGAGCTGTCAGTCCACATAATGACTTGACCAAATAAGTGGCTGACCAATTCCTCCTCGCTTAGGCAAAGACAACATCTGTTCGGTCCATGCCAACCTTTCTTAATAAGGTTATCCCACATGGAGATATGATTCTCAATGGCCAGCCATACAAAACATTTTATTTTCAAAGGAATAGAGAAAGACCAGATTCTTAACATAGCCTTTGTAGTTAAAGGAACAACAAATGTAGAGACAATAAGATCATAAGCAGAGCTGGCCGTAACCTCACTAGCTCTTGAATTGTGCATCCATAACAGCTTATCTTCCTGCTCAGATAACCTTATACCTCCTTGCATGAGGTTTTTGACGTAGTAATCCCACTCAGTTTTCCATCTTCCCCCAAGATCTAAGTCCTCAGAAGTAAGCCAATAAGATTGTCTATTGAGGCTAAAACAAATATTTCGAGCATCCTAGAGAGCGTGAAGTCCATAGTCCTTTAAGTAATCTCTAAGATCCTCTGATAGGATCAGATAGGAAACCATTCCTATAATCACATCAGTACCCAAAATGATGCTTTGTCCATTACTAGCCCTCCATCCTAACAATCTGGTAATCTAAGTGAGAGAACGGATGAATCCATTCCAAAAATATGACGTACCTCTAACAAAGAACTTCTTGTTTCTGTAGCAAGACTTCTGTGGTGGTTAATTTCGGGAAGAATTGGAAAAACCACAGTATTCATAATTGCATATCGACGTTTCGAATCCAAAACAAGATCCATCATCAAGACATATTGCCGAGTAATATGAAGGGCGAAAAATATGAATATATAGTAATGGGATGTGGAGATAAGAAGAGGTCGGTTCTAGGATTTTAGGTTTTAAGTGAGTTCTCGGATATTTAAATACAATGATTAATTAAAAACCTAAATTGTCTATGGTAGAGTTTGTAGAATACAATTAATGTATTGGAATTGTTTCTTGTTTTAATTTTAAATTTTATTATTAATTTTATTTTAACCATTATTTAAATTTTAAATTTAGGTTAAAACCAATACAGTGTATTTGTAAAATTGTTATAACAAAGTGTAGATTTAGTTATTTTAATTTTAAATTTAGGTTAAAACTAATAATATGTATTTGTAATATTGTTATAACAAATTGTAGGTTTAGTTAATAGTTAATGTTAATTACAAATTTAAACCTTAAATATTTAATTATTTTTTAATTATTTTAATTTTAATTTTTAATTATTAATTATTAATTTTTAATTTTTAAATGTTAATAATGTACTAAGTTTTAAGAATTTCAATTGTTGTAAGTCAATATTTTAAACTTGACAAAGGGTTACCAGTCTTAAGGTTTTAGAAGGTACGAAAAAGGGGGTTATCTACTTAATTTAGTTTTAAGGATAGAAGGAAGCCAACTTGTGCTGACTTTGAGGCCTCCATCTCTATTCCGATTGTCTGGATGTTTGATGATTTCTAGGGCTTCCCTAAATTTCCTTTTGAAATAGTGGTTTTCTTTGGCTAGGATTTTGGTGTTTTCAAGGAAAATTTGATGTTTGGTTTTGGTGCAATGTTCTTCCAGGGCTGAGGTACAGATTTGTTCAATCCTCATGCCAGCTTCATGTTCTTTAAGTATTGTGTGGGATGAACGTCCAGTCTCACCTATATAGCTGATATTGCAAGAACAAGGGATGTTGTAGACTCCCCTAAGTTGTTTCGGGTTTATCAAGTCTTTTACAGATTTCATTTTCTGTTTAATAGTTTCTAAGGGTTTGAATGAAGTCGTAATATTATTCTTTTTAAGGATTCTAGAGATCTTATCGGTGACCCCTTGGATGTAAGGTAAGTAGGCTCTCGTGTCACACTATGGTTGTAAATCAAATCCTTGGATGTTGCATGGTTATAGGAGTATCCATTATTGGCCTTTTCTAAAGATTTCTTAATAACCCTAGGTTCATAGCCTATGATCAAGAAGACCTCTTTTAGGTGGTCTTTTTCATCTTGGAGATGGTCGGTATCTGAAATTCTAGAAGCCCTAATTGCTAAAGTGTTGATGATTCCTATTTTCTGGGAGGGGTGGTGGTGAGAATCTGCATGGAGGTATCTTTCTGTATTAGTTTTCTTTCTAAAAACCCTATGTCCTAAGGTCCCATCTTCTTTCCTAGTTATCAAGACATCAAGAAAGGGGATGCTCCCATTCTCCTCCAGTTCCATTATGAACTTGATATCTACCGAATGATTATTAAGATGTTCAAAAAACATTTTGAGCTCGATTTCCCCATGAGGCCAAATCACATTTGTATCTTCTAGATATCTCTTCCATTGTGATTGCTTTAGTGGGTAGGAGTTTAGAGCCTCTTTCTCGAATTTTTCCATATAGAGGTTTGCCACTATGGGTTAGAGGGGGGATCCCATGGCCACCCCAGTGGTTTGCTCATAGAATTCCCCTTGAAAACTGAAGAAAGTGGATCTGAGACAAAATTCTGCTAACCTAGCTATGTCTGGGTCTGTTACCTCTTTGATGACTTGGAAGGCCTCATCCAAAGGTATCTTAGTGAATAGGGATACCACATAAAAACTCAAGATCAAGACCATCTCCAAGATGAAAAATACCACCTCAAAGAGGTCTTCTTCAACATAGGTTACGGACCTAGGGTTATTAAGAAAGCTTTAGAAAAGGCCAATAATGGACACTCCTATAACCATGAAACATCAAAGGATTTGACTGACAACCACAGTACCCAAACCTGTGACATGAGAGCCTACTTACCTTACATCCAAGGGGTCACCGAAAAGATCTCGAGAATCCTTAAAAAGAATAATATTATGACTTCATTCAAACACTTAGAAACTATTAAACAGAAAATGAAATCTGTAAAAGACCCGATCGACCCGAAACAACCTAGGGGAGTCTACAACATCCCTTGTTCTTGCAATATCAGCTATATAGGTGAGACTGGACGTTCGTTCCACACAATACTTAAAGAACATGAAGCTGAGATGAGGATTGAATGAGTCCATACTTCAGCCCTGGCAGAACATTGCGCCAAAACGAAACATCAAATTTGCCTTGAAAACACCAAAATCCTAGTCAAAGAAAACCACTATTTCAAAAAGAAATTTAGGGAAGACTTAGAAATCATCAAACATCCAGACAATCTGAATAGAGATGGAGGCCTTGAAGTCAGCACAAGTTGGCTTCCTTCTATCCTTAAAACTAAATTAAGTAGATAACCCCATTTTTCGTACCTTATAAAACCTTAAGACCGGTAACCCTTTGTCAAGTTTAAAATATTGAGTTACAACAATTGAAATTCTTAAAACTTACTACATTATTAACATTTAAAAATTAAAATTAAAAAAGTTAAAAAATTATTAAATATTTAAGGTTTAAATTTTGTAATTAACATTAACTATTAACTAAACCTACACTTTGTTATAACAATATTACAAATATAGATGATTGGTTTTAACCTAAATTTAAAATTAAAATAACTAAACCTACACTTTGTTATAACAATTTTGCAAATACATTGTATTGGTTTTAACCAAAATTTAAAATATAAATACTGGTTAAAATAAAATTAATAATAAAATTTAAAATTAAAACAATAAACAATTCCAATACATTAATTGTATTCTACAAACTCTACCATAGACAATTTAGGTTTTTAATTAATCATTGTATTTAAATATCCAAGAGCTCACTTAAAGCCTAAAATCCTAGAACCGACCTCTTCTTATCTCCACATCCTATTACTATATATTCAGATTTTTCGCCCTTCATATTACTAGGCAATATGTCCTGATGATGGATCATGTTTTGGATTCGAAATGTCGATATGCAATTATGAATACTGTGGTTTTTTCGATTCTTCTCGAAACTTCTTGTTTCACAGCCACTCCTCAACAATAAGGTTCTTAAGATATTTCTTTCTTAATATTTGATGCTAGATACCATCGCCATTTAGATCCATCCACAGGCTCTTCAGTTGCAGCACAGTGCTGAACTATTCGAGCTACTTAATATCCCAACCCCCAAACTCCAAAGTTTTGGAAAGTGACTACCAGCAAGACAAGTGCATACGGTGGATATTTGCAATATTCCCACAAAGGAAAGCAAAGATGAACTGACGAAGTCTGTGAAGAATAGATAAGGGCACAAGAGTTAGTAAAAACCAATACACAGGTAACCATGTAAGTACAACTCTGATAAGGGTAAGTCTTCCTCCCAGAGAGAGAATTCTGAAAGACCAGTGACTAATCCTTCTCTAAAAAAATTTGAGGATCCAATTCCATTATTTTATGCCATAACCCAACGATTTCATATAATATCCTAGATATTTGAATATGAACAAAATAGAGTACATCTTATAGGGAAAAATCCGCGAGATACTGTTCAACACCTCATCGTCCACCTCACTAACAAGAAAGGTAGATTTGTCAATACTGATACACATTCCCGAGGCAGAGCAAAATAGTTCCAATAAATATTTAAAAATTTGCCATTCTTCCAAAGTCTCGACCCCAAAGAGGATGATATCGTCCAAAGAGAAGGTGAGTAAGAGAAAAAGAGGAGGAGATCATAACACCAAGAATATGTCCCTTGTTTCTAGCATCCTTTATAAGTCAAATGAGCCCTTCTATGATCAATAAAAAGAGCAGAGGGGAGAGGGGCACCCCTATATAATACCCCTAGAAGCAGTAAAGAATTCAAAGGGAGTTCCATTCACCAGAACAAAAAATTTGGAGGAGGTAATACAACCCATGATCCAGTTCACCCTAGGAGAGGTATGTCAATTTGCAGCAATATGAGCCTAAGAAAAGTCCAGTTAACCTTGTCAAAAGCTATAAGTATATCCATCTTAAGAATCAGGGCACTCCTTTTCCTCGTTTTAATAGTATGCAAATATTCTTGGGTAATAGCAATAGGTTCTAGGATCTGTCTGTCTTTAAGAAAGCCAAACTACTCCCGAGATATAGATCTATCAAGAAAAGGTTTAAGTCTATTCACAACAATCTTTGAAATGAGTTTGTACAACATGTTACACAAAGAGATAGGCCATAAATCAACAAAGGTTTGAGGCCTGTCACACTTAGGAATAAGGGTCAAGAAGGTAGAATTGAGAGAGCTAATGACCCTTCCTTATTTTCTGGATAATTCCACAGCTTTGAGCAAATCACCTCCCAAGATATCGAAAAAACAAAGATAAAATTATACAAGCCAACCATTAGGGCCAGGAATTTTGTCCCTTTTAAATGATTTTAGAGCACCTTCAACTTGAGCAAGGGACACCTCATCCGTAAAAATAGAGGCCGCATCCCAAGAAACAAAGGAGGGAAAGAGTTGAATCAACTTAAGATGGTTACTAATAATAGACTTTCCATCATCCTTGAAAGACTCTGAAAAATGTTTTACTCCTAGTTCTTTGAGCTATAGAGTCTCTTCCATCAATCTACCCTCCTCATTCTTGAGAGCCCAAATGGCATTGAAGTTTCTGCAGGCTGAGGCATGTATGTGAAAAAATTTGGTGTTGGCATCTTCCAATTCTGACCACTTAATTCTGCTCTTCAACTTCCAGGTAAGGAGTTCATGAGCCAAGTATTTCTCCTTGCACATCTTAAGGGATAACATGAGCTCCTTCTCTTGTTCATTGAGAATTCCAGAGGGATTGGAATGAAGAAGGGAGAGGATCCTCCTATCAATATCATATAACTCTCCATTCATTTGAAGCTTCTTCCTCCTTTCCCAATCCTTGACCTTAAATTTAATCCCTTTCAATTTACCAACCAAGCTAAACATGTCATTGTCCTCCTGTAATAGAATCTCAAAAGACCAGTAATCCCTCACCAGTATGGAAAATTCCTCCTCTTGAAGCCAAGCTCTGTTGAACTTGAAAGGGTAAATATGAGAAGTAGTGTTAGAAATCCATTCTAAACAAATGGGATAGTGACTAGAGACCTCCAAAGGGAACGTTTTGACTTTGCAATACATACTTTTCACACATTGAATTTTCAAAACGTGACAGAGGAGTATAGCTTTATCTTAATTATATGGATATATAACTTTTGAAAGGGAACCTTTTTTTTCAAATTTCATAATTGAAAAATGTTTACATTTCAAGTGTTTTGATCTTTCTCAACATTTGATAGCCTAGTTTGAGATTGATTTAAGTTTATTTATTTTATTACAAGAGCTATTAGGTGGTAATGTACATGCTCTAAGTTTTTGAGTGGCTATGAAATCAGCGAGTTTGGTTGTTGTTTTCAAAGGTTAGGTAAGCAGATATAATGTGGCTAATGAAAAGTGCTCATTAGAGGGAAGCTTACAAGATGATTGCCTGCTATGTTGCTAGGTCCTGGTCATTCTTTGGAAAATTGTTTGGTAGGAACAAAATGGTTCGAATTTCTATTTGGCTTGTAATAACTATTCTGCCTATTAATATCAAAATAGTTTTTTACTAGAATGTGTCTTAAGGCCACCAATGCTCTTAAGATAAATCATAGACAACACTCAAGGATCAATACTTTTATAATGGGATAAAAATCTATGTTTGAAAAAGCATTCAATTGGGAAAGCAGTAGCAATGTCCCACAATTCTTTGGGTTGAAGAAGAAATGTTATAGATAGAGAAAAAGTCTGAATTGAAACATTAGTTCAAGACTTATTCATCTTTAACGCATGTATTTCAAAGTACAAACATAGTTTTGATCATAGGACAATTACAAAGTTAAAATAACTTTGTCTTTGGATACTTTCGTAAATTTCTTTTTATAGGCTCAAAAAGAAAAGGAACCTTGTATTGATCTTCACTCAAACACCAGGAAATTTATTTCATTATACATATAATGTAATGTTCATTTGCAACACATGTCTTATAGATTTTGCTACAGATTTTTCAATAAGATTATTAAGCATCCCAAAGGATTGTGGGATGTCCATAAAGGACAACAACAAACATAGTAAAAATTAACATTAGAACTATCAACTATCAACCAATGGTATAGATATAATATATGTATGTGTTTCAAATTATTAATTTTGTATGTTTAAGTATTTGGATAGAATATAATAGCAATTTATGAATAAGAAACCACTATGGGTTTAGATATGATCTGTAATCAATACTCTTTATGGAAAATGAGATAAATAAAAAGATGCAAGAAAGCTAACAACACAACCACAAAGCCTTATATTCTATGCTACCTATGAACAAGAAATTGCAGGGAATCAATATGTTTGTATTTGCATATTAAAAAAAATATCAATATTCAAAGCATGTTGTCCAAGAATCCATTGACAAGTACGATATCTATCCCAAAAGGCCTCATATGACCTGAACGGACTTGAGTTTAACATTAAAGCCTTTGACATCAAAATTGACTAAGTTTTTTTTTTTAGAAAACACATCATCCAGAATCTGTTTCCTACATAAAATAATTCGATCAATAGCATTTTTGGCCATAAAAATATATTGTTGAAATATTTTAAAGATCCGATACCACAAGACCTTAATTAGAATATGCCCTTTAAAAACTGAAAGGACCACAATGGATGAAAAGAAAAAAGTGGCTATTGCATTAAGAGAAAATCCCAAAGAGGCCATATAAACAATAGATTATTTGAACGGTAGAAGAAACAAATAGTTGGAAGACCCACAATTGACAAACATAACCCAGGTGATTAGAATTGATAAACAGATGATTCCTAAGTACACATTGTATATAGTAATGCATAACAACACCAATAGTTTAAAAGATGAAATCTCATATTTCAAGACTATGTTCAATGCATAATTTTATCCCAAGGAGGAATATAAAAACATGTTAATGAAAAATAGAAACAAAGATTCAAAGGAAGAAGTGCTAGAGGGAATGATAAGTGGAAATCAAGTTGTAGATAGGATGTAGCCTATTTTTAAAATCTGGATAGAGCTTAAAGAAATTTTCAAATAATTGGTGCCCCTATCTTATGAGAGACACTATGAAGTTGAGATAGCTTTAGAAAATCTCAGATCCCACAAGATTCCCTTAGGGAAGGACTAGAAACTAGTCACAAGGTATCATAAAATAGATCTACCACCCCAATCACAAGCTATAGAACAAACATTGTTAAATTTGTGAACCATTGATCTACAGGAAAATATGAAAGTTGGAGGAAGGTAATTATGCAGTGGAATAATCAAAGAAAATGTACACTTAACAAGAAATCCATGCCACAAATTTCAAATAAATCAGATAATCACTGTTGACACATATCCGTCAATAGGGGTTGAATTTCGACACCCTTAACTCAGTGATCTCCCTGAGCACTGACCCAGACAGGTTTTACCTTGTCTAGCAAAACCTGTGGAGAAAATGAGATCTCACTCGATATGTTTAAGGGAGAACTGTCGGAACCATGTTTCTGCAGTAATAAGGAGGGTTTGTGCATCTATTTTCCATTTATCACATCATTACGTCAGAGATCCAAACAAGGATTTATTATCACATATCCATACCATCAATAATCATATCACATTAATACATTCAGATCGTAGCAAGATAATTAATTATAAACAAATCTACCACCATAACATGATTTAAAACATAAAACCATCACATCATTCAGAAAGAACCATCATACTACGGTATGCATCACATCACAGGGAAAACAGGAAAGCAGAAAGAGATAAAACACAATGTTTCCATCAAAATTCCATCATGTCATATTACTTCCACATCAAAACAGGTTCTCAAAACATTTCCACAATTGCGACAAAACATGAAGCAGTCTTCCACAGAGCATTCAACATAAGATCTTGATCAATACATCAATCTCTCATAAGCACAAGATCATATCCAAGATCACATACGATTATCCAAAGATTGACAAAAGGTATCTCAACATTACAATCATATCTCTATTTATAGGCTTGCGATTTTTACAAAATGGTCCACTTAGATCCACTTCCTCACTACTTGGACCAAAAACTACAAAATTATGACCAAGCCGACTCTTTATAAACATTTCCCACTTGCGCACCATATTTATCCTTATGCGTAATCTTTCTCCTTGTGCATCATCTTTATCCCTTGCACATCAACCTTGGTGCTGCACAACTTATCTTCATCAAAACTGCCCCCCAACAGCCCCCGAACACAATCTTATGGCTCACCCTCGATCCATGTCTACCGGAAATAATATAGTCACTAATTTTAATCTTGTAGTCCTCATATTTATATGTGACTTCTTTGACTCACTCCTTCACCTTGTCACTGATTTCCATGCATTTTGTAACCTCTCGCTCAAGCGGATGTTCAACAATCTTCACATTCACCTCTCTTCAGTCGTCCTACATTACTTGAACTACAGTAACTTCTTTCAACGATAGTTACATGCTAATGTCCTAAAACTATTCAATATGAGTTTTGCACCTATGTTGACGCTCCTATGCCTTAGTTACTCGTTGCTGCAACTCCTTTAATTCTGTCGCTTTTGTTACCTGCACAACTGGGGGCATTGTTTTGAGTGATTTCCTTAGTGTAGCCAACTGTGCTTCTACTTCCCTCAATGGTGTGTTGAGTTGTTATAATTGTTTGTCCTCGATCACACTACCCCAAAAATATGTAGTCACATCTGTAACCAGCTTGGACTCTTTCTCCATCTCCTCAATTTGTGTCACAACGTCCTCAATGGCACCCTTGCGCTCCGCATCTTTCTCTGGAGGTGTTCCTGGGTTCACCAATGCGTACAAGTCTTCAATGTCTCTTTTGAAGCCTGCAATCACTTCTCCTAGCTTATGCGCTTTGGCCCCAACATCCATGTCTTCTACGATCTCTGGAACTTCCTGACAGGCGACAGAAACTAAATTTTGCATCCGCACTTTGTCATCCCACAACTTCTCCTTTTCCATAGTCAACTTTTATTTCTCCTTCTTCAAGTTCTCGATCTCTTTCTTCGCTGCCTCTTCTTGCTCCTGTGATTTCAAAAGGTGATCAATGATGATATGCTCTCAGTCAACAAGTTCCTAAGCATCCAACTTCTGCAGTCGCACCAAGGTGTGCATTGATAACTCATTTACGTCCAACACAATTGTTTTGAACTGCTGCAAAGATGTGTCAACATCCTCACTCTTTGTTTCTACTGCACGTGGAAAAATCAACACAATCCTAGCCCGCTTCCCTGTACTGATCTCAACCATCCTCTACAACAGGATTTATTTCGGCATTCTTTCCAAAATTGCATTAATTAAAGATGTGATTTGCGACTTTACCTCTATAAAGCCCTCCGTCAACTATTTTCTCAGTTGTAGTCATCATCGCTGTGATTGTCGCAATGATGCGGTTCACATGGTCATCTGCCATTGGCGTTGTGCCACTAGCCTCTCCATGCTCTTGCCTTCTCTTTGTCCGTGTCTCCTCATATTTGCATTCTGCCTCTGAATCTGTCGGGGTCCTCGATGACGCCTCTCTCAACTCCAAATCACCATCATGTATAGGTGTCTGATACACTACACATCAGATGGAGGACCCACAACATTGTCTGATACCTCCTCCGCACTCATCAATGCTTTCCACTCCACAAGCCAGTTGACCACTATGACGTCCATCTCATCATTAGTTAGCTTATACTGTGTAGCTAACCATTATCGCTCTGGGTTCCATCGCACTTGCACATGTATTGCATGCAGACCAATGGATAATCTTACAACTCATTGGTACTTTGCTATTGCTTCTTCTGTGATCCGCAGAATCTTCGCGGCTGCAACCTACAATGCATCCCAATACAACCAAAATTGTATGGAAAATTCCTTCAACTTATCTTGTTCACTAAGATGCCATAGGTTCTGATACCTTGCACCCCTGCAGACTTGGGTGGCTGCAACATCCATACCTTGGGTGGCTGCAACATCCATGCGACTAACACAATCCAAATTAACAACCAAATGTATGTGAATGGTTGCTTCCCCTCTTGCACCAACATGGCGTCTTCAATCAACTGGTTCAACTTGAAAGAGCAACTAGTTCATTTGTACACCCACGATGCACAACCCATCACATGCAATCACCCCCGAAGTACATTGATTAGGATGATTATTATGGATGAATTTATTGGCCAAAATCTTGGCTACAATACACACAGTCTGATCGTTGATGCTATCCAAGACATATGCATGTCCGTCGCGATCCAAGCCGAATTTATTTTTGAGCTTGGAGACCAACTTCTTGTCATTACCTTTACCGCGAAAGTACTATGATGGGTCAGGCCTGTGCATGGGAAACCCCGTAATCAGTGATATCAGTTCTACAGTGACTAGCACCGGGTGGTCCAGCCACATGCAACCACCATGGAGGCATGCCAACAACTATTTGGTGCATGCATAAGCCCCTATCGCTGCAACCCCATCACCCACTCATGCAGGGTGTGTAGCATTAGATCGCCCTCTTGTCCCATGCTTTTTTCAAAGGGGTTTATGGTAGAATCAATGTACACCAACAGATCATGGTCCTTGTACTTCATTTTTACCATGCAGGGCGCAATGTCAAAAGTGCATTTCATCCCCTTCGATAAGGTTGGAATTTTTATGGGGTACCTCTGGTTCTTTGTTGGCTTTCACTTCTTTGCACCAGGTTTGCATGGTGGAACAAAGCTAGGGAGGTCCACCGCAGTCACCCATGCCCTTGTCGTGGAGCCCTCAGCTCCCGTTGTTGATGGCCCCGCCTGCTCTCCAGCTTTTGTGTCTGCTCACTGCAAGGCTCTGGTGGTCCTCTTATTTTGCGTTGATGACTTGGGCCGATTGGCCCCCCTATTCTTTCGCACTATTGGTGATGATCCAACCGACATGCTGGAGGATTCCTCTTCAATTGGGACACCAATGACTGGTGAATCCTGAAGACTCCCACTAGATATGTCTTGCAGTGTTTATGCATGTTGCATTACTCACAATTGCTCAACAAAATCATGACTATGCTCTTCACTCTTACTGAACTCTGTAACTGAACCTTATTGAACTCTACAACTCAAGCTTCACAACTCTGCAACTCAATCTTCACAACTCTACAACTCGATCTTCACAATGGTGACTTCAAGCCGTGCTTGACCGATTCTTATAGCGCGGGACCAATCGTGTGAAAGATTCTTCAATAATTTATGTAACGTCCCTGACCCTCCGACTGACAAAGAGGACACTACCATAACACTATCTACCCAAGAATTTAGCCCCATAAAACGTAAAATAAAATACATTGAACTCAAGATACACAATTGCATAAATAATTAACATTTAGCGGAAGCAAATTACGTTCAGTTCAAGCATTCAACACATTTTACATGTTCATCATAATTTACATAAACAAAACAATTGCATGGGTGATTACACAAGAATACTTATCTTTGAATGAAGCTTCCTGCAAAGCTACAACGTTCCACCCAACCATAGGCCAGTGTGCTCCTTAATCTCTCAGCAACACTACCACCCCCGAGCTAGGCATGGTTCCCACAAGGAATAAGGAAACTAAGCAGGCTCGCACATAGCTAAAGATATGTCAAAACTCAGGCAAGCCAACACGGTTGGGTTTATTAGACCAAGAGTACACAACAACACATAACCAAGCCAACAAGTTGGGTTTATCAGGTTATCAGGAGATGGAAGCACTGTCTGCTAAGCAAGTGGGCTCACTGAAGAGCTAAGGATTCCTACAACAGAACTAGCTTGATTCCTAGGACATCCACACACACCCAACACAAGGAATCATTCCCTTCTCTTCTGCACAGTCCCTCAGGACATGAATTCACTTCCAGTGTTATTCAAGGGGTGTAGAGAAGAGAGCCAACCCTCTAGCTATGTCTATGATGCTTCTGCAAAGCACTAGGTTTTTCAAGCAAACTCCTTTTCACTCCTACACAGTCCAAATACCCATATCCTGTGCCTACACAGCAAAATACACCATTTATGGGTTGAGGAAAATAGTTCAGCCACAAAATTAATTACCAAGGAGGGTAAGAACAACCCACTAATAGAAAATCGTATCCTAGGGACATTTTGGCCCTAACGTGGCCAAAAATGAGTTCATCAACAATGACCAAGAGGATGTGGTCTCTCTTCAAAATTGTTGGGCAACACAAAAATGATTTTCAGCTTGGTAACATTGGGGAAATGCAACAAAAATCGTTGGGGAAGAACCCAACCACAAGAACATCACAAAAACGAGATTCTCAAACTCCAAGAAAATGAAAAATGACTGTCCATGTGAGGAAGAAATACACAATAAATCCAAATTCATGGATTTCACACTTAGCAAATTCTCAGCTGCTTGAGGGAGCCCCAACATGGGTGAATGTTAATGATAAAAACTCCCAAGAGCCCAAATCGTGAAGGAAGAACACACATTCAGCAAAATCATGGAAGTAAATAGCTCCTAAGCTTCCCTGCATGAGACAAATGAAGAACATGGGTGTATGGGAAAATGGCATGCATTTTTGGGTGTTTACATGCCCCAAAAGTCAAAATTGATTTTCCCCAAAAATGGGTTTTCCCCCAAATTCAAAATTCATTCCCATACTCTTCACATCCCTATGCAATAACTACTTCAACCAATTTCTAGCAGAATTTAATGATTGGGGAAAGAGACAAAATGGGTACTTGAATTTTTGATGGGTTCTCCCTTTGACATTTGGATTTTCCCCATTGGCCCAAAGGTTCAAATAATTTCCCACCCTATTCCTTAGGAAAATCATTCCCTTTTCATTATGGCTGCATTGACATAGCTGGTTGTGGGTATTTTTAATTAAAATGCATGTTTACATGATGCCACAATTAATATGTGTCGGATAGCACGATATACCATCGGCAACGATTTTAATCATTGTAACATAAAACAATTAAATCGATGGTGGGGATTTTTCCTTTAGTTCCACACCACGATTAATTACAATATATACATCATATACATTTTAATGTAAACGGGGTCAAAACTGGGGTGTTACAATTTCGACCAAATCCTCTTTTCATCACCCAAATCTATCGTCGATCCTTCAATATAATGGTCGGATCCACCATTAATGCGTGTCTCATCCAACAACATCGTTGGATAACTGGTTTAACTATTGCATTCACTACCTTATTTGACTTTATCCCGTCCCTGCGGATGTTGCCACATTTCTCCCTAACTGTGACCTCGACACATCTTCTTGTGTCGCTACTTGCTTCTAGTGCTCTAGCCTCCTTGTTACCACCTAATGCTAAACATTTATTTTTTACTGTGCAATGCTTCAAGCATCGTGTTGCATCGGCCTTTCTCTATAGGGATTCAACCGGATGGTGTTCACTAACTTAGGTAAGATTGCACCAAAAAGCTGTTGCAATTGTACTGCACCTCCCTCGGTAATGAAATTGATAACATAGGGACCCAACCAATGCATTTGCAACTTACCTATATGTTTCATGAACTTACTGTTATATAGAAGCACCAAGTCTCCTTGTTGAAATTGCTTGTTCTTAATGTGTCGATCGTGCCATGCTTTCTGTCAGTCCTTCTCAACGCATTGATAAAATCCCGTGACAAAGCGGTCTTCCTCTAGCTGCACCAATTGAGATAGGCATTCTTCCAATTCTCCTTCATCATCCATCCATGTCGCTGCTGTGATGCACAAATTTGGAACAATGTATTCCATTGGCATGACTGATACATGCCCGTACACCAACTTAAATGGTGTCTTCCCTATCAACCTTTTGCAGGTAGTGCGATAAGCCCATAATATTGTCAGAATATTCAAATACCAACCATCGTGATTTCATTACAAACCTTTGTGAGCACATGCTCCAACACCTTATTGAACGCCTCAACTACCCCATTAGCTTGCGGATGATAAGGGGTACTCTTCTTGTGTTGTATCTGGAATTCCTCTGTCAGCATACTGATGGTGCGATTGATGAAGTGACTCCCCTAATTGCTCATAAATATATTAGTTCAACCAAAGAGAGTGATGACATTGTCAAATAGAAACCTTGTTTTCGTCACCGTGGTGAAACATGCAACTCGTATGGATTCTGCCCACCTTGTCAAATAATTTGTTGCTGTGATGATATATCATGCACTGGTTCTCTTTATTGGTGGGTTGATTAGTCCCACGAAATCCACTGCCCATTTATAAAATTTCTTCAACATTACTTGAGGTACTAATGGAATCTCATCCCTTCGTGATGGCTTCCTAGTTCTTTGGAAAACATCACAAATTCACACATAGTCTGCCACATCCCCATTGAGAGTTGCACACCATAGTCCTACACGGAGTACCTTCCTGGCAGTTACGCAACCTCCATAGTGTCCACCTGCAACTCCTGGATGTGCTTCCACCAATACCCTTTCCTGCTCATGCGGTAGGACACATCGACTCAAGATCTCGTTAGGTCCCATATTCTAGAGTTCTCCAGTAATCAATTGAAAATCCATGGCTCGAACAACCAACTTCTTCTTTTGATTTGTAGTGAATCCTTCCAATGTTGTTCCTGTCGCCAAAAACTGAACTATTTTCTCATAGTAGTCATCAACCATTCCAACCCTACATAGTTGCGCATCAAGTAACCCATATTCAATGTTCATCGGTTCTTCACCTGTCTCGATTCATGACAAATGATCAGGTGCTACATTCAAGCGACCTGGCTTCACAATGCTCTCAAAATCAATCTCTTGGAAGAGGAGTGGACAACGACATATATTCCCCCCCAACATAGGATTATTCACCAAGTATTTCAATGCAGAGTGATCAATGAACATCTTGAAATGACCTCCTAACATATAGTGTCAAAACTTCTACAATGCGTAGACCATTTCCAACCCTCCTCTCTCCGTCATGGTATAATTCTTCTCTGCAGATGACAACTTCCGAATGGAAAAAGCAATTGAGTGATCAATATCCCCTTCGCCTGGTTGTGCCAACACTAGTCCTAGCACGATTGACGACACATCAACATGAACATGGAATTCCTTCGTCCAATCCAGAAAAACCAATATTGGTGTTGTAGCCATATTCATCTTTAATGTGTCAAAACTTCCCTGACACTCATGACTCCATTCAAACTGTACATCTTTCTTCAGCAGCTTCTCCATAGGTGATGTGATCGCGATATATCCTCTAATGAACTTGCGATAATATACTGTATGGCCTAATGTCTCTCTAAGTTGCTTCACATTCATGGGTGCTAGCAAGTTAAGAATAAGCACAATCTTAGTTGGATCGACCAGGAGGTCTTCCTTGCAGACAATGTGCCCTAGCAACATCCTGAAAGGTGCACAAAATATGCACTTCTTCGAATTCAGTGCAATCTGATGTTTTCGACACCACTCCAACATTAGTCACAGATTTGCAAGATGATCCTTTACCATCCCATAAACCATCCAATCATCCATGTATACTGTGAAAAAATTCTGTATAAAATCCTGGAACATAGCAACTACGATCCTGGAGAATATCGATGGTGCATTCTTGAGTCCAAATGGCATCACCATGTACTGAAAACATCCCCATTCAGTCACAAAATTTGTCTTATGCCAATCCTCTTTCACAATCCTGATCTAATGATAGCCAGAAAATCCATCCATGAACAAATAGATCTCTTGACCACCCACTCCTTCCAATACTTTGTCAGTGAATGGCGTTGGAAATGGATCATGAAGGCATGCGTCATTCAGCTTCCTAGGATCAACACAGATCCAAACCTATCCTGTCTTCTTATCTTGCACAACCATAGGACTGATCCACTCTGATTCTTCAACTAGTTCTATGACTCCAACATCCAACATTATGTTGAGCTCAGCCTTTACTCTCTCCTTGTATCATGGATTCAGGCGATACATGCATTGTTTTATAGGATTTACATTTGACTTCAATGGGATTTTCATTTCTCTTAGATCTCCTAATATCCCTTTCATTTCAAAAAACTTTGTTGGAAAAAAGTATTGAAATTCATGCAACATATCCATGATCTTCGCCATTGTTTCTTCATCCCATTAGTCTCCAATATTCACAAATTTTGGTTCCTCCTCTGTCCCAATGTCGACCTTCCAGATCTTCAATGGATGGTGAAATTTTTCTGTCGACATCTTTGGTGCCATGATATCTCGACTTCTTTCGGGTTCTGGAATATTGACATTTCATGGGTCATCTTCATCATGAGGCCCTCTTGTCACATTGTAGCACTCCATCATCAATTGCATCATTGGTGCTTCATGCGGGTCTATAGTTTATGCGACTGGAACTACCTTCAAAATACCGTCATGGATATGTTGTAGTGCACTATGAATCACGGGATCAACATCTGCAAAACTAAAGGTGTGACTAAAATAAATTGACAACTATTCCCATGCTGTAATCTCTCTTCTAAGCTTGACTGATACATACCATTGTCATGACATTTCATCCAACGTGTGCACAAAATCATGTACCCACTCATTTTTGGTCGCGACACTCACATGGTATGACATGCAATCAAATGATCATTAGGATCATTACACCCATCATACTTCTCATCTTGGTATTGTTCTGTTCCTCCAAAGTGAACTTCCATCAACCTGCGACATAACGACCACCCATTGATCAATTTCTTGTGTGTTTCCCATCCCTGTGTTCGAGTAGCCTTTAATTATTTGTCCAACACTAATAACCTCTATGGTTTTGACACCCTATCTTCGAAATCAACCAAAAATTTAGGTAAATTAGGAATTCCCTCATAGGTTGGTAACTCAACAATCTTTGTTGTGACTCATCGAAGTGACTGAGTAATTGGCCACACTTCTAAATTGATACCTCATGCATTCGATTCTGCCAATTCTTCAAGGCATCATCAGAATTTGACGATGCGCAGCTAGAGCCTCGCCATCCCAGCTCTCTGTTGGTAGTAGGGTGGACATAGTCTTCTGAAATATTGAACGCATGATCCCATCCTCCTACAAATTCTTCCTTAACTGGTTCAACATACCTTCTTCCTTTTTTTGTATCAATTGGGGCTATGACTCTGATATCATGGTTCTCAATAGTCATCTCCCACTTCTTGAATTTGATCACCGCCAAGATGTCGTTATCCCATCCAATCCCCAGCAGTGCAGGATACGATATTCCTTTATCAACAATCTCGATAACATAGAAATCCATGTAAGTCCTCATTCCTTCAACTTCCACAGCTAGACGTGGTACTCGCCCAATCAATGTCACTATGGATTGGTTATCCAATTGTAGTTATACAGGGGACCAAACCAGTTGTGGTTTCCCCATCTTTTCCCATGTCTTCTTTGTTAGAATGTTGACATCTGAGCCTAGATATAGAATAACTGAATATACCTCATAATCCTCAATCTGGATATTCATTCTCATTTCTTTCCTAGTTTTCTTTTTGTGTAGGGAGTTCATGACAAACTCCTTCCACCCCCTGTTTGGTCGATGCAACAAACTCGTGATCTCGGTGAGTGCATCAGGATATTTTTCCAGCAACAGACAACATTCAAGGAAGTTTTGCAAGGTACCATGCTGTCACGATGGTCTTATGACCAAAGTTGAATAAAAAACAGGTGCCACTTCATAAATAGGAAACTTACCTGTATCTCTTCTTATAGTGTCACGTGCTTCAAAGAACGTATCCCTCTCAGAGTTGAAATCAAATTGCACCTTATTCCTCCCAACCAACTGGACTTGTGGAATCAGTCCATCATCTCTTGTTGTCGCACCTCTGAGAGTAATAACAACAACATTAGCAGACTAAACTCTGGGCTCTGCTAAGATCTTCTCAACTGTTGGTCCTTAGTTCTGGTTTGGTAGTGGATTCACTAGCTGGTTCTCGTTCTGATTTGCATTCTAGTTTTGGTTCTGGGATGGTGGAACATTCCTTGCTTGCCACTTCGCAATCAGTTGTGGACACTCTTCAACTGTGTGATCTCCAATAGTATAGTAGGTACATTGGGACTACAAGTTTGGACAAGATTTCGGGTAGTGCCCCAACTCTCCGCAATTATAACATTGCACATGTCTGTGACCTCCTCCTCGACTAAAACCTCTGCCTCATCCTCTATGAAAGCCTCCCTGCTGTTGATACTACAGTTGATTGAACCACTATTGCGGTGGGGGATTTGGATATTGTTGTGCATACTGTGGTTGAGTATACTGCGGCTGTTGCAGAGTGTACTACATCTGGTTGTATTGTGGCTACGTTAGAGCAAACTATGGTTGTGGCACAAACTGTGGTTATGGTTGTGGCTGTGGTACAAACTGTTGTTGCTATTGTGGCTACTGCAGTGGTGGTGTCTCTGTTGGCCGATGGTCTTCTCCCTTCATGTAATATGCATCCATATTCCTCTCCTAGAGCAAATCATATGCTCGACAGTCCTTGTCTTCATTCCCAATAGATCGACAAAACATGCAATACAAATTTGTAGGCTTCAATAAGATCTTCTACATAAACACATAGTCTTCGTGTTGATGTCTGTGAACTTGACAGATGCAACACCATGGCATGCCACCATGAGTTAGTGGATTCAAAGCTCCTGACAACAGATAATTTTGGAAATCTAGCAACTGATCCTTATGATGTCCTTCCGCATGACATCGAGTACACCATATTTCTTCATGATGCTCCCTTCCCTTCTTGATATCTTTCAATTGGATCGTCAAGTTCTCCAGTTGGGACTAAATCTAATTCATACCAACTCCAGTATCACCAACAAATGAAGCTTACAGCTTCATCGTGATCTCCAGAGCCTCACTCTATGTCACAATATTTTGTTGCACCAAGGGAATCCTGATATGCGGTACTAACGTCACAATGAACCACTCCTTCTGCTGTACATCACTCATTCCAAAACTGAATTTCTCCATCAATGTCTTGAATCGCTAATCGAAATCCTGGATATATTCATTTGGATATTTCTTGATTTCCTTTAGCTCTATGATATATTGTGCCTCGGACTTAGGATTTCTAAACTCTTCGATAGATCCAGTTCTGATATCTGCCAAGGTATTCACTAGATTCCCTATGGGAACTTGTACAAACTTAATGTACCAGCCCAATGTGTGACCTCGAAAAGTTTTCACCAACTGACATTTCTTAACATCATCGTCCTAAGCCTTCTTTACAGTCCAAACTGCTTTGCACAAAAACTAGTATTGTTCGGGATCCTCGATCCCATTCACATAAAATAGAGGTAAATTTACATCATCACCCACCATCTTGGACCTTCTTCCTAAGTTCGCTAATCTGCTATTATTAGAGTGTTGATGACACTTCAGGAAATTTGGTGTCGAACTAGTATTTCTTCGTGAGTGCAGCATAGTGCATGGATGTGTGGGTACGTTGTTTCTCGGGGTTGGTCTTTCCTCGGGCTCAGGTGTAGCATGGTCATCTCCTTCGTCATTGTAGGGTTTCTTCGTTCCTTGTGATATTCTCTCGTAGCTCCTTGTTTTGGTCGCAGTAGGACTCTCCTCAATCCTCTTCCTCTTCTCTTGCTGAAACCTTTCTCTACTTCACAAAAGACCATGTGCCTTCCTCATCTTCCCTCACAGTCTCATCGTAACTCCCATCCATCTACCCCGTATCATTCCATCCAACCCTTGTCTCCGCGGTACCTGCAGACTCTACACACTAAGAGCTCTACTCGTTGAAGTTCATCTCAATATTCATTTTTCACAGATGAGCATCTTAATCCACAATTGCAAAGATAACAGAAACCTACCTATTGGTCCATTGAAGAACTACCTTTCTACGTCGTTGTAATATATGACTGTGTCGAATATGAACTCAGTGATGTAGCCTTCCAAGATGTTTTCAAGCCACACTTCGACAACCCTTTATGCTCTATTATCTACCTCCTACAGCTACTGGATCAACTCTGGGGTCCAGCAAGTGGGTTCGCCTCCTTGAAAATTTGTCTTCCAATAGGTCAACTGTGCCAACCACTCATACAAGATGATAAAAAACTAAGAGAATAAGTACTCATGGAGATCATAATAAATATACCTTCCCAACCACTCTTTTGTTTTCAATCTAGGGTTTCAATTCTATTCTACTGTGAATTCCCAAGCCTTCTGGTCGAACCAACCTTGAATCTCTAGTCTTGTTGGATGTGACAACATGTCCTACTTCTCCTTGCACTACGGTCCTAGAAACAAAACCATTTGTTGACAAAAATCGTTCGATAGGGGTTCACTCTCTATCAACACCCTTAACTCAGCGATCTCCCTGAGCACCGGCCCAGACAGGTTTTACCCTGTCTAGCAACACCTATGGAGCAGTTGAGGTCTCACTCGAGATGTTCAAGGGAGAACTGTCAAAACCACGTTTTTGCAGTAAGAAGGAGGTTTTGTGCATATAATATCTATCTGGCGCATCATTACATCATATATCCAAACAAATATTTATTATTGCAAATCCATACCATCAATCAGCAAATCACATTAACACATTCAAATAACAGCAAGATAATTACTTATAAATAGATCTACCACCATAAAATGATTGAAAACATAATGCCATTGCATCATTCAGAAAGAACCATCATACTGCGGTATGCATAACATCACAACAAAAACAGGAAAGCAGAAAGACATAAAACATAGTGTTTCCATCAAAACTCCATCATGTCATATTACTTCCGCATCAAAATAGGTTCTCAAAACATTTCCACATTTGTGACAAAATAGGAAACAGTCTTCCGTAGAGCATTCAACATAAGATCTTGATCAATACATCAATCTCTCATAAGAAAAATATCATATCCAAGCTCACATATGATTATCCAAGGATTGACAAAAGGTATCTCAACATTACAATCCTATCTATATTTATAGGCTTGCTCCTTTTACAAACTGGTCCACTTAGATCAACTTCCTAACTACTTGGACCAAAAACTACAAAATAATGACCAAATCCTACAAAATTATGACCAAGATGACTCTTTGTCGAATTTTCCCCCTTGCACGTCATCTTTTTTCACATCTCCCTTGATGAAATTCTCTCATGCACCGACTCTCTCGATGAAATTCTCTCATACAGTAGGGACATTTAGCCTTCTCTGGTTTCTTCTTTTTCTTGGAACCCGAGGCTCCATTGGAAGATTGTTGATTATCCTCTGGATTCGATCAATGTTTTGGTCTCCTTCCCATTTGGCTTTCCTCTCTCTTGTGCATTGTTTAAGTCTTCTAGTAAGAGTGCTTGATACTTGGAGGTTTGAATCACTCCCATTTGAACCAATTTGTCTTGCTCTTGTATTAAGGAATCAGTAAAATCATCTAGAGAAGGCATCTTCCAATTTGGAATGGAAACTCTTTCGAAATGGAATGTAGAGACAAAGAATGAAAACTCTGAGCCAAGCTTTCTCAGCACTGACAATGCAAACTTCTCATCTTTTCTCTATATTCCACATTGTTTCCAATGCAGTACTAATGCTTTGTACTTTGTAAAGAATTGTTGAATAGTCTTGAAACTGCTGGCATTTAGTGCAATGAGATCATTCTCCAAGATATGACTTTGAAACTCATCTTCTTTTACAAACAAAGATTCAATATTTTCCCAAACTTCCTTCAAAGTCTTGATTCCTTCAAGATGGAACAAAAGATCTCGGGAGATGTGAATGCACATGAAGTCAACGACTTCATCAAGCCAATTCAGAAGGTTGTTCTTCTCAACATACTGATGGGGCTTGGATTTTCTTCCAATTGTAATACTAAACAGGCCTTTGTTGCGCAATGATACATGTATATCTTCCCTATAATCAATGTAATTGAAGGGTGTAAGGATTCTAGGTATGAGAGATGAAGAATTATCCATTTTTCTGTATGTTAAATAGTCAATTCTTCAAAAAGCTACGTAGATACCTACAAAGAACACTGCAAAACCAATTCAATTCGAAATCATATGTCAGTACAAGCCTTCCCACCATGACATGTGCACTTTCTCGGAGTCTGTCACACATGCAGAGACTTCTCTGGACAAAATTTAGAGTTAGAAAGGTGATAATTACAGGAATTATGTGGAAACTCAGCTGCTTCTGGTGCACAATGGAGGTTGGACAAGGTTTGCTACTAGCCTGAACAAGGCCCTAATACCATATTAAATGTTTTAACCATTGAGATACAGGAAAATATGAAATTTTTAGGAAGGCAATCATGCAGTGGAATAATCAAAGAGAATGTACATTGAACAAGAAATCCATGCCACAAATTTTAGATAAATCAGACAAGAATTGCTCAAATAATCACAACATTAATCTTCATTTATCAATCAATAATACAATGATTATACAATAAGTAGAATTCAAATGCTAAATACAGGATTCGAATCTATCAGTTCCAACTGACTAATTAGTTAACTCAACATGTCTAAATCACTTCTAGAGCTCACTAGTCTAACTATGGATGTATAAATCAGTATACAATTAGTTAATTGATGAGGTAGGTGGGAAAAAGGTGCTGCTCTCCCTTCATGCATGCAAAACTAGAGTTAGGATAACTGAAAGTGATCTAACTGATTGTAATTGGAGGTTAACTCAGCAGAACTGCTTACCTACCACAACCAACTGATGGAGGTCATTGGTGGCACTTAGAGTGGGATCCTATAATGTATGGATTGCTCCAGAGGCACATAAAATCATGCATACACCTTCAGTAAGTGGGATATAACCTCTTGGTGTGTCCCCCATAATCTAGTATAGTAATAATAACTCCCTAAGTTAGGAAAAATGAACAAATAGAATATATTCGACAAAGGAGGATTAATTAATTCTAACAAATATCTTGGGCATCGTATTAGTATCCCAATGTACAATAGGTACCTCTTGCACCATAGCAGTATGTGAGACAAGTTGTATGACTATCTTTTATGCCACTAGGAAGTCCACTGCTACCTGGAAGTCTAGCATACTCATAATTGTTGCATAGAATGATAAATATTGGTATACCTCCATGATATTCACTAGTTCCATCTCAATAGACTATGCATGGACAACAATCACCCACTCAAAGAATGAAAAGAGGTGGAGGATGAAAAAAGAACTGAAGCACAGTTTTGTAAAAAGTAATATTTCAATGTAAAAAAAGTAAATAGTGAAAAACTATTACTTTTTTTATGAGTCTAATCAGAAACAAACTAATTTAATGCACCTCAAAGGCCTATATAATTTAGCTCGATATATGAGTTAAAGACTATCAATTTTAGAAATATAATTGTCCGTTTTGATTTTGTTGAGTCAGTGCACAATTTTTCTTTGTAAAGACGTTGTCACAGATTAATGAAATGAAAGCTTCAGATATTTTCTTCCTTTTATCTTTTTTCTTTCCATTTTCTATATGAGAGAATTTATGAGAACATAAATACAGTGTGTTCAGTATTATTTGATCTGAGTTGGGCATATTTGATACTCCATTTAGCTTTAAATGTTGAATTTTATCTTAGAAGTTCAAAGTTCATTTGACTCTGTTGTAATGTTTAATACATATTGTGGTTACCTTGTATATGGATATTTTCCATCTGTATTGCATTCCCAAAATGTATCATTGTTTAAAAATCATAAATATCTCATGTTAACCCTCTCAGATTGTAATTAATTATTGAATTATGTCTAATACAACTATGTACATTTAGAACCTATCTTTCTTTAGGAAATTCACCCATCGGTGCTTCCTATTTTTCAAGATTTTTTTTATCATTTCTCCTCATTACATTTTCCTATTTTTTCTAATAAACTTCATGAAATTCCTTTGTCATCCATACTTACACCGGTAGTGTTGTTCACAAACCTATTAAATATTTAGAGCATTTTAAATGACTAAAATCACAATTTATATACCGATATAGCTCTAATATCGTTACAAGTTGAGCCCCATAATGCATGGGCTTAATATACTTTCAACTTTGGGAACTAACATTGTGTTTCTAAACAAATTTCCCTGATGCGTCTCCAACCAAACTGCACCAAGAAAGCCAAAAAAACCATGTCGCACCATGAAAAAAAAATCAATTAAAAAAACAATTTATGCAAGAAGTGCGGAAATTTTCTAAAACCGTCGCAATACATTTTGTGAACGTAATGAACTAGTGTGTTATGTTTCAATGAAAGAAATGTTTTTATAACCCACATCCTGATGCATCCAATATGAATAAATTCACTGGTTTATTTTATTAATAAAACATATTTTATTTTATTTAAAACCCTAAATGCAAGTCATTCATTATTAATAAATGCCCTGATGCATTTTGTATCAAAAATGCACCGATTCGTATTTGTTAAAAATTAAAATGTTAAATGTTAAATTTTCTTTAAAAGCATACAGGTGATGCGGTGTAAATCCACTGCATCATTGTTTTCCTTGTTGGGTGCTCTGGAATAGGGTTTTATAAACAAAATTACCATGTCGTCAAAATCATTTAAACCCCTCCATAATGCATCCTATCCATCTGCACCAGTTATTTTCATAACCAACCTAGACATCATGTCATCATTCATTCCAAGCCCTACTAACACATTACTCATTCTTATTGGCTGCTAAATTTTGTTCGAATTTTTTCCAAATGGTGGGCCAAAACTGAAATTCTCTATACATAGCCACGATTCATCCTTAATGTGCAATTCAAAAGGTAAATTAATGCTTACATGATAAGTTAAATTTTTATTAGATTAATTCTTTAAATTAAGCAATGATTTTCCATTTTAAAAAAAACTGTAACTTGCGCGGAGCATTCAAGTTGTTCGAATTGCACCAGACATCTGTGCAATACGTAATTTTGTTATAGCACCCAACTCCTGAGAGGTGATTCGAACGACTTGAAAGCACTGCAATATCTATGCGCTACACCTTCATAGCATGCCGCCATAACATAAATTGTATTTTAAAAAATGTAAACTAATAGTCAGTGTGTTGATTACACATAAGCAAACCGACATTATGAGTCCCTTGTAGCGAACTTGAAGAACCAACTTATATGGTTCATCTAGTGCACATCAATGCATCAGTTTTTGGTGCTATGACATATTCTAGGAGCATCATAAACACATTCTATATCAAACATAAATTAAATAAACCACAATGCTTTTAAATCATGTCGGTGCATATTAAACGGTCCGTTTACATGGTATAAATGTACCGACAATGAGAATTTTAAATTTTTGGATAAATAAAAAAATATAATTTGAGTTCACTTTAGCACACCAGTATTTGGTTCTCTAATGTGTTGTAGGCACATAGTTCACACATTTGTTATCGATTATAAAATGAAATAAATTATTGGGCTTGTAAATAAAGTAAGCGCACTAGTTACAGTGCATTTACGTGTTAGGGAACCACCCATTCATACACATTAAAAAATATTATAACATAAAAAATCATAGTTCAACTGTGCTAGTGCACATTAGCGCATCGATGCTCGGTGATCTGATATGTCGTAGGCGCACCATGGAAGAAAATTTGATAACACACCTGTGCGTGTATATTATAGTGCACTGACTTGATAATAAAATTATAAGTTTATAGAAATATATTAGTGGTGCTTTGGGCTAGTATAGTGCATTATATACAGTATAATAAATATAAAGGATCATCAGTGATGGTGCATTATATTTATATAAGCGCACGGTTAGTCAATTTTCGCAAAAAAAATATTAATACATATAATTCTCATATAATATTTTTGTATGTATTATGATGAGACTAATTGATGTTATATGTGAAAAGAGACATGATCTCCATGAGGCGAGTCAGCAACAAGAAGCTCAAGTTGACCAGTATAATTTCCATATAGAGTGGGAGGCTAGGGAGAGGGAAATAGATTTATAACCTTTTCCCATTACTCGAAAGACAAGAAACCTCTTGAGATTTTTTGACCTCAAGTTATATGAGGAGGCCACATCATTCAAGGGGAACACAACATTCATCACCCAGTTGATTCCACATTGGGATCATCATAGGAAGGTGTTTCGAATTGGTACTGATTAGTGTTTCTGACCCGCTGAGGAGGACATATATTTTATCACATGGATCTCTAGGATAGGTGAGGACTTTCCTCAGTTTCGTGATGTCCTACATGGAGCTGTAGCATTGACTCATCTGGTATATGTTCAGAGGTATGTTGATCCCAATATCGTTGACCCTGGTCAGTTTCAGGTCAGCAATGGGAAGCTCTTCATTGTTTCTTTTGGTATAAAGGATGTTAGATGCCTCTCTTTTCTGCTGGCCATCGTGCATATCACCGATGATGGGTAGCACATTAGCTTCCCTCTATTATATTATGTTTATTATTTATTTCAAGAACCTAGATGCATTAGGAGGTATGCTATTTTAAACAACAATTGTTTTATGCTCTCAGTCGATGTCGTGCATCTATTGGTATGAGGGAGAACTTCCTTTTTGGTTCAGAGTTGTTTTGTTTATTTTTTGAAAGATTTCCGACCATGAGGCCATTTTTTCACCGACACCCTTCTAGGTTGATGACAAATGTGCATATGCGCTTGTGGCGTGGGGGCATATGATGCCCAAGATGGAAAAACCTGACTTTCTAGCGAGGATCACCATGGATGAGATCGAGATTATAGGTAGGGAGGACCCCACCTAGATTAGACATGGTTTCATATAATTAGAGAGGGTGTCCCAGCATATTATTCACTTAGGAAGAGATAACATATGATAGAGGTAAATTTAGCGTTTTGTTTGAATCAATCTAGTTTCATTTTATTCTTTGTATACTTAATGCAAATGAAATCTATTTTAAATTATTATATTAAATTCATGTTTAATGAAATTGTCTAATTATTATTCTCTACTATATATTTTTATAGATGTTGGGACATTTGATGGTGTTGTGCCACATCCTTCGATTCAGGATGAGGAGGATATGGATCTAGATGTAGGTCATCCCGAGGTGCCCCATTTAGCCAGACATGGAATTCTAAACATGTAAGATGAGAGGTATCAACATGACATGTAAGATAGGATGGATACATTCTTAGCAGATCAAGGGGTTCGACCTATATGAGTGAGGTACAATATGATAGACCCTTGTTTTGCATATTTGTGGAGGATTCTTCCTCATGACATGAGGAGCTTTATACAACACATTGTTGTTTCTTGTGATATTTTAGATGGTATCCCTGATGGTATTTCATCGTTAGATTTGGCCATAGATCCTCATCCTACTAGTACACCTCCTTCTCCATCAAATACTTTGATTGGTGGCGCAGTCTCGACATCCACATCCACTACACCTCCTCCTCCTCCACCTTTGACATCTCATCCACATCCTCCTCCAACATGTCCTCCACCTCCACCTCCTTCATCATCTCCTCCACTCCTACATGACCTACCTCCAAATCCTAATTAACCACCTCCTCCACTCCTTCTCAATCAACCCTTCGATCCTACTCATCATCCCGAACATCCATCATTTCCTACTTCACTCATTTCTATTTTAGAGAATCTCAAAGGGGGTCATACACTTTATCTTGATGGACATAACCCTCTTGCTTTCCGAGCTCTTTTTATTTCTAGTGTAGGTACTAATGCCTTTGGTTCTATTGGTGGAGGATTTGATGCCCTTGTCTTTGCTGGAAGAGGTGTTGATACTTCCTCCGACTCTATTGGTGGAGGTGATGATGCATCTAGCTCTGGTCGGAGAGATACTAATGANTATATATATATTGTAGTTTTTATGTTTGTGTATATGTTGATGGTGATTTGTTTTATGTTTGTTAGATGGTGAAAATGATCATGATGGTGGCATTTTTATGTTTACATGGTTAAAATGATGATCATGGAACGTTTATGTTTATGTTTATTACCGGCTTAAATCCAAATCATAGGCTCTATCATGCGCCCAGAGGGATAAAATCTTTTGAGGTGCAAACCTCTTCTTAAGTATTGCACTCAACTATCAGCTTTAGTGTGATTCAGAACAAAAGAAACATTTTTTTATTTAAGGTCCACATGCAATATTTTTATAATTATTAATATTTAATACTATTTATGGTCGAAATATAATATTTTTTATTATTTTTTATTTTGTTAGGAAAGAACATTACAACATCTCCCCCATGCATGGTTTTAAAACCATGTGCAAGGCCCTCCTAAAACCATGGGTTGTTTAGGAGGCCTTGCACATGGTCTTAAAACCATTTGCAACGACCTCCTAAACCATGTACAATAAAACCATCGGTTGTTTAGGAGACCTTGCACGTGGTTTTAAAACCATTTGCAAGGCCCTCCTAAACCATGTACAATAAAGCCATGGGTTGTTTAGGAGGCCTTGCAAATGGTTTTAAAACCATGTGCACTACCAACATTTTTTTCACGGATAATTCAATTTATTATTTTTTATTATTTTGTTAAGTAGGAACATTACAACATCTTTCCCGTATTAGGTTGTTTTTATGGCCAACATTTATTTTGAAGGATAATTAAATTTTTTTTATTTTTTATGGCCGACATTTATGTAACATTATGTAAAATTACATAACGTTACAAGATCTCCTCCATACTGGGTTGTAGAGCGCCTCTCGACGCAATCATAGCATTTCCATTTCTTCAATATAGGCTAGCCTAGATCCAAATCCTAGGCTCTATCAAGCGAAGAGAGGGATCCAATCTCCCGAGGTGCAAACCTCTTCTCAGGTATTGCACTCAAGGAGGTTTGCTTTCGAGAGATTGGATCCCTCTAGGTGCTTGATACAGCCCATGATTTGGATCTAGGCTGGTTCATCTACATTTATGTATATGTATTATATACCTATACATTTTGAATGATGATGATGTTATTACTTTTTATGGAAATTAATTTTGTTTATTGAATTTTAAATATTATATAAAAGTTTTTTAATTTGTTTTATAAAAAATATTTTTATATCACGTAACCTTTAAAAATATATATATTTTTAAATTAATATAGTTTTAATAAATAATAGTTATAATTATAATAAATAATTATACAAATCAATCAATTTTTTTAATTTAAAAAAATAATTAAACTTATCAACTTTAATAAACACATATCATTAAAATAATATAAAAGAAAATTTTGAAAAATATATAAAGATGAACAAATTTGGTTAGTTATCAAAATCTTAAAATTTACTTTATCATTGTCCTCATTTGAAGTACCTAGTGTTAACTGGACATGGTACCTGTATCGTTCGTCACACTCCACTGATTATTGAAATGTATGTGTACTAAAAAAGTGCCATGTGACCCAGCGAAGGGCCATTTCTCCGAGGCAATTTAATTAAAAAAAGTTAAATTTGCATGGATTTTTCAGGTAGAAATGCTAAAGTGATTCAGGCTAAATCCGATTAAATAATAATAAGTTGTTTTTTTTGGTTGTGAACGTAGCTGGCTATCGCATTAATTTATCGGTGAGTACATCGTGTTTTGTCTTTTACGTGATAATATGGGATGATGGCCCATGGGCCATGGGCACTTTGTTCGAAATGCAGATTTTTTTATGAGAGCGCATCCCCACGTTCGATTCCTCCGGAAGCATGTTGGGACCCAACTGCTCACTAAAATTCTGAAACGGTCGCCCATCAAGTTGTGGCTTCGTTGACACAGTACAATTAGAGGGCCGGCCGACCGCATTGAAATTAATTGGATGGATATTGTGAATAATTGAGTGGCGTGCCAGAGCTCTCTTTTTTCATCACTCATGCTACTTTTCAAAGTGAAGTAACCCTACTCTGCCTGGTTATAGTTTGCTACAATTTCCTTCGTCAGGCTTGGCAGAATTTAGCAGACAGATCATCAGATATCTCAGTATCTGTACGCTAATTACAGTTTCCTTCTTTGATTTTAGAGCTGAATCTTCACAATGATTGCTCGTCGGCACTACTATTGAAAGCATAGAATATTTTGGGCACTTTGTAACTTTTTTTTGGTTCCAACCTTGGGATGATACAGTTCAGTATGTGTTCTTCTGTCTAAACTTTACCTGGAATTACTATCAGAGTTTTAGATTAATGGCCTTGAGATTACAATAGTTTTTTGTTGTTGTTTAATCTATGTTTTTGTTATTTCCTTTGATAGATTTGTGAAGTGAAGTAGATTATTGAGTTCAATTTAGGGGATTTGAACCACGTATCTGTATAAAAACAATCTGATTTGATCTTTAAAACACTGATGTAATGTCCGATATCATTAGTTAGCTACAACTTTTAAAGCTAATCCCTTAAACTATCTTTCATCAGTTATATTTCGAGATTGATTATTATGTAGATATGAAGAGACTTATCTCTTCTATTGTTTCTGATGGTATGGTATGATGAGCAGAATCCAGAGAGTTATACCATGGCAGGTCAGCTTCCAGGAGTTCACGAATTTGCACGCAGACGAAGGTGTCATCGCAGGGGTTCGTTCTATAACTTGCCGCTTTGGGGTGCAGATCGGAGGAGTAGGCGTTCTTCTTTCTCTGTATACCAAGATCTTTCCAGTACACACCCGGCCTTTGAATATTTTCAGCAGCCACAGGCTCACTCAACGGTATTCACAGTTGCTCATCTCAAAAAATGTCTTCTGTATGTATTTCCAAGATATTTCTATAACAATATTGATACATTTATATGATTTTAATGTACGTATTACTGTGTTAATGTTGCATAACACAAAACAAATGCAAGTTTATGGAGGAAAATTCAGTTTACATATTTAGAAAGCTCATCTTTATAATATTGGTCTTGCGCTGAAAAATAATGCTATCTGCAATAGGATAAAAGTGCAATGAAATAGCCTTGATTCAAGCAATTAATCTTCCTTCCAAACCAAAAATGTTACTTGTTCACAGAGTTTTGATTCTCTTGAGGTATAGTTTACAATCAAATTTTGAACTTTGAGATGAGCAAACAAACTTTGCCGACATGTTACAAACATTACTAACATTACATCACATTACAAGATCTCTTCCATAATATTCACTATCGCTATTATTTTTTGCCGACATGTTACAAACGTTACTAACGTTACATCAAGTTACAAGATCTCTCCCATAATATTCACTATCACTATTATTTCTCCCATAATATTCACTATCACTATTATTTTTTGCAACAAACGTTACTAACTTTACATCACTTACAAGATCTCCCCCATACTAGGTTGTAGAGCACCTCTCAGCGCGCAATTAACCAGCATAGATCCAAATCCTAGGCTCTATCAAGAGCCTAGAGGGATCAAATCTTTGGAGGTTCAAACCTCTTCTAAAGTATTGCACTCAACTATCAGCTTTGGTGTGATTTAGACCAAAAGCCACATCTTTTTATTTAAGGTTGGCGTATAATATTTTTATTATTAATATTTAATACTATTTATGTGTGACATATAATATTTTTTATTATTTTTTATTTTGTTAGGAAAGAACATTAGAGCATCTTCCCCATACATGGTTTTAAAACCATGTGCAAGGCCCTCATAAAACCATGGGTTGTATAGGAGGCCTTACACATGGTCTTAAAATCATTTGAAAGGACCTCCTAAACCATGTACAATAAAACCATGGGTGCATCTTAACTATGGCTCTACCAAGTATGTTAACTATGGGTCCATGTACAATAAAACCATGTACAATAGGATTTGACCCCTCTAATGACAATATCTTATTTTTTTAATGGATTATCATGTTATTAATTGTGTCCAGGTATTTAACATGTTTTTCGTCTATTATTTTTTGTTTTATTGGATCAAAATTAGGTTGAAATAGGTAATACAATTTTTTTTATATAAAAATAGAATTTAAATAATAGAAAAATAATTTATCAAAAATTTTATAATTGAATTTTAATTTTATTAAAGTTGAATATATAATTCATTTGAAATAGGTAATAGTGTTGGAATATAATCCGTCGAGATTATACGTTATTGTAAATATTAGGAATATGAAGAGACTCTCGGATGTGTGATCCCAAGAGTCATCGTAGATATATAAATAAAGGCATTCTATGGAGAAATAATAAGAATTCGGGAGTTATTCCACCTGACAATGGTATCAGAGCGATACCTGCCATAACTCCTGCCTGTATGATTTTTTGTCCTGGCTATCTGCCAGCTAGACCTCCATTCTTCCCTCTGCCATATCTATTTCAAGCTGCTTTCCCGTCGTTAGTCTGCCTCTGTGTGCATTTCTTCTCCATCCCTATTGCACATTCAGAGCTAGCCTGCAACTCGCCTACCCATCAATCTCTAGCATATGTTGAGGAATTTTGTGCAATAATCACCCAACGCTAGAGTTGCGCGTGCTAAGAACCATTTCCTGAGGTAGAGATTGTTGTGTTATGAATCACATTCCTTCACGTTGAATTTTTGTGCTGCGATTTTGTTTATCATTTGGTAGAGACTCCTCCATTGAAGAATTCATTTCTCTTTGCATGGGGAGAAGCGATAGAGATCCACTCCATCGCCCTCTATTCTTGTAAATCGCCACCCAATACACCGCGAATGCAGAAAGAGATAACTGAAAAAAATGTTATGCAGATTGGGTGTTGAGGGATCCTCCACCTGGGATTCTGAATTGTGTCGGGTTTGTGTTTAACCAGGGAGGGCGGTGAGCCAACCCTTTGCTAAATCCACGATGATTGAAGAAGAATGCGTCTGCCATTTCTGAAAAAGATGTGATCTCTTTGTTAAAGATTGAAAGAGTTTCACTATTTGGCTGCTATGAGTTGGTGGAAAGAGAGATTGTATAGTTGGAACTTGGAAGATTCATGCCTTTTCTCAAGCTACAGGAAGCTTGAAGAAGTTGTGAAAACTCAGTGCGTGGAGGTAACAATATTGCTACTCTAATTGTTTGTGACCGTTGGGCTGCACAAAACCTATTTTTGACCTAAGTCTGTGCATTAGAGATTAAGTGGGAATTCGACAAATATTTTCATGTATTTGAAGAGTGTATGATACGACATGTTGTATGAGTTATGCATATGGAGAAATAATGTATGCTGCGTATGAATTCGAGACTGATGTATTGAAGTAGTGATATTGAAGAATATAAGTCTTTGTGAAGAATTTTATTTTCTTCAAATTGAAGCTGCATTTTGAATATGAAGTTGTGACCATACCTGTTGTATAAAAAGAGTGCTACGATTTCTTTGCTGTGTATTTGATGAGCTTGTGACTGATAGTTGATACGTTGGAGAAGAAGTGCATGTTACGCTTCTCTTTTCTGAAGCGATTCTCTTCCTTGTGAACTGCTACAAAGTGAAACTGTGACTACATTGCCAGAGAAGATTGTTGTTGTACGTCTGTATTTTGAAGAGTGTTGCAGCGTTGATGATTGTCTGCGTTGAGGACTGAAGTGTTGAAGCTTAGAGTTGAGGATTGACCTCCTCATTCGCTTACTGTTGCAAGCTATCTTGTTTTGTCAGTGTCGGAGTCTCATTGCCATGACCACAAGACTTCTTACTAGTTCAACTAGATTGTGAAGCGTGCTGTTGAAGCGACCTGCTCCTTTGCGTTGGTGAGAGATTGTTTTCTACTAGTTTGAAAGCCATTGAAAGCATATTTAAAGTTGGTATTGTAGGCTTGAGAGGATTAAGTTTGTATTTCAAATTTTGTATGACAATAGCAGAGACATTGACAC
>LPNX011164871.1:628477-670035 GCA_001517045.1 Pseudotsuga menziesii | reverse complement strand
TGAAGAAACGTTTTCTCCTACAGCAAAATGGGCTACCATCTGTACCTTACTCTCTTTAGCTGCTCAGAATGGGTGGAAAGTTCATCAGATGGATGTGAAGATTGCTTTCTTGAGTGGAGACTTGAAAGAGAATGTCTTCATGTCTCAGCCAGAAGGCTTTGTTGTGAAAGGAAAAGAACAAAAGGTATGCAAGCTTGTCAAATCCTTGTATGGCCTAAAACAAGCGCCTCGCGCATGGTATGAAAAATTAACCGAGCATCTTTTGAAGTTAAATTTCGAACATTTTGATCTTGATGATGCAACACTGTTTATAAAGAAAGTTGGAAGATCTGTTGTGTATCTTGTGGTGTACGTAGATGATCTTTTGATGACATGGAACAATGAGAGCTATATAGCATCCATAAAGAAAGATTTGAAAAATATCTTTGAAATGACAGATATGGGACATCTCCACTATTACTTAGGAATTGAAGTCACTCAACATCCTAAGTACATATTCCTATCTCAGAAAAAATATGTTGGAGAACTACTAGACAAATTTTGCATGACAAAATGCAACCCTATCTCTACTCCAATGGAACAGAAAATGAAGCTCACATCAAGCGAAGGAAAACAATTTGAGGATGTGACCAAGTATCGACAACTTGTAGGAAGACTTATCTACCTTACAACAACTAGACCAAATATTTCTTATGTTGTTGGCATACTTTCAAGGTTCATGCATAAACCTTGTGAAGGACACTGGTCAGCTGCAAAAAGAGTTCTAAGATACTTGAAGGGGACTCAAGACTTTGGACTCAAGTCCTCTAAGGTGGATGACTTCAAACTTATTGGGTACTCAGACTCAGATTTTGATGGTGATAAGGAGACATGAGTATCAACTTCTGGATACACTATGAGTCTTGGATCAGCAGTTGTCTCATGGAGATCACGCAAACAGTCAGTTTCGACAGATTCAACAAAAGAAGCAGAATATGTGGCTGCAACTGAAGCAATGAAAGAAATAGTATGGCTCAGGAAGATACTTGAATATTTGCAAGAAAAACAAGATAACTCCACTCCACTATTGATCGACAATACTTCTGCAATCAAGCTGGCTAAGAATCCCAGATTCCATGATCAAACCAAACACATCAACACAAAGTATCATTTGATTCGACATCATGTAGAGGCCAAGACAGTCCATCTTCGACATTGTTCGACAAATGATCAAGTTGTAGACATCTTCACCAAAGCGCTTGGACGAGAAAAGTTTGAAAGATTCAGAAACATGCTCGGACTTACTAACACCCCTTCGGATTAAGGGGGGGATTGTTGGAATATAATCCGTCGGGATTATACGTTATTGTAAATATTAGGAATATGAAGAGACTCTTGGATGTGTGATCCCAAGAGTCATCGTAGATGTATAAATAAAGGCATTCTATGGAGAAATAATAAGAATTCGGGAGTTATTCCACCTGACAAATAGAAAAATGATTTATCAAAAATTTTATAATTGAATTTTAATTTTATTAAAGTTGAATATATAATTCACTTGAAATAGGTAATACAATTTTTTTTATATAAAACTAGTATTTAAATAATAGAAAAATGATTTATCAAAAATTTTATAATTGAATTTTAATTTTATTAAAGTTGAATATATAATTCAATTTTTTTTATAAAAATACAATTTAAATAAACACTTGATTCTATGAAAAAATTAAAAGTTGAATTTTTAAAAAAATGGAAGCTCGATTTTATAAAAAAAATTAATAGTTGATAACAAAAACGATATTAAAAAATCCAATCCAGATAATCAAATGTTTAACCAACTCCAATCAAACCATTTTGTAAAAATGCCTTCATTATTGTTGATACATCATTCTCACAAATTTCATTTAGTGCAAATACGTTGAATCTGTTGGAATATAATGTTTGATTCTGGAAATAAAGCAATCAGTGTAAAATACTATCACGAAGACTGCAAAAGGAGAAACGAACTAAAAGAAATAATGAAAATTTTCATTTCACCTATTATGACATGTTAATCCTTTGATTCCATATTGGAAGTTCTAGAATTTTATAGTAGCATTACATAAAAAACTATAGCACATAATACATTGACTTTGGCTTCATAGATTCAAAGTCTGAAGTCTTGAATGTGGCAGCTCTAGATTCAAGTCGAAACGTTATTGGCTGGCTGATCACCAAGTAGAAGTGGATGAGTCGTTGAATATGAATGGACCAAATCTCTACTAGGAAACATTGTTGGCTGGATAAATTAGATGGAGGTTAATTAAAAAATAAATTTGATCCCCATCGATCACGTTCAGGCCTGCACTGCGGTTCCTCAGGATCCAGCCACCTGTTCCTTTGCACTTCATGAGGACGATCATTTGGAATATGGAGCATCTCACCAACTCTGTAAAGAGTTTGATAACTTTCTTGATATCCAGAAAGTGGGAAGCCATTGCAATTTGTGAGACTGTTATATCATCAACATGGAGGAAGGAGACATCCCATGGGTCCCTGACTCCTTTGCATTTCTAAAGAAATGTAAATCATAAAATTAAATAAAGGCCATTAAGGCACGCTGTGAAATATCAAAATGACTAAATTGTAATCTCAAACTGCAAACCTCTTACCAACTTATACATGTGACCAATCCATCCCAGCTTGTTAGGATGGCATTTTTTTTTCTCAAGTTCTTCGTGAAGAATCCAAGCCAGGCTCATCTAATGATGCTGGTATTTCACGCATTGCTTCTTCAAAGGAATCCAACCAAGGCTCCACTAATGATATTATTCCTTCAGACAATGTCAAAGAATTTTGCAAGCATTTAGATTTTGCCAAGAATTCCCGCTCTAGAGGTTCTCTTCCAGGCGCTTCAGATTTCTCTAATCCTTCAGCCTGATGCAGTTTTTTATTTCCAGATGCTTCAACGTGGGCATTGCCTTATCCTGCAAAGTAGGAAAACTTTCCAAACAGTAAAAATATTCTATGATAAGGTTTTTAAGTTTTGGAAATGCATGTGGTTCTCCAAACTCAGCTGGAAAAGAACGACACTTTTTGTTGCTGAACATGCGTAGCTTTCCCGGATTAACAATCTTTTCTAGGCCTTTATAATCATCTAGGCCACTGTTGTCATCTCCATGTAATACCAACACCATGAGGTTGTGAAGCTGAATCATCCAATCAGGTTGGGGCACAAGCAGCATGCATTTACTTACCCAAAGGATTTCTAAATGTTCCATCCACTCCACGCTGCATGGAACAGGGAAACGATCACCAAATGTTTCACAATGGTCATCAATTTCAGGGGGTCCTGCAAAGAATCGTCATATTGCAAAGAGAGGATCCAGATATTTCTCATGGATCCCAAAGTCCACGGCTAGTAAAATTCCTTACTTATTGAATAGATGTGACATAATGTTTATGATGGTGCATTCATTCTTAGCTTGGTTTTATGTTAATGATGGTATGATGGTATGTAGATGTTTATTTTTATTTTTATGTGTGTTACATGCTGACAATGATAATAATGATATGTTTATGTTTATGTCATGAAAATGATGATGATGCATGTACGTTTTTTGTTTAAACTTATGGCTATGTTTATGTTTATGTTTATCATGGTATGATCATGATGTTTATGTTTGTTAGGTGTTGAAAATGATGATGATCGTATGCTTATTCAAAAGAACTTTGTACTATTCAAAATCACTTGAAATAACTAAGTATTAATTTTGTTAGAGCATTATACCACCTTAGTACCATGGTCATACACCTAATACACATTTTCATTTGTTTTATACTTATTCTTTATGGTCCAAAACTAGGCTATGCTGGTTAAGCAAGGTCCCTTTGGTGTTTTGGACTCATTAATGCACCCATGCACCCATATTTGATCATTTGGGTAACACATGCACCCTCATTTATGAATCTTTAGTCCTTGGTGCACTCCCACTCCATAAAATAGGAAACTGGTTGACCAGAGGCATCCATGCATGGTATTTTGGTATTTTTTTTCTTTTGGACCATTTATAGCTTCCTAGATCCACTCCCACTCACCCATGCACTCCACTATGCCTACCCTACCTTCATTTATGTCCTAGGATGCTCCATCCATGTTCCCATAGGAATTCATGATCATTTGAGGTGTTTAGGAAGCTCATTGGTCCACCTAGGGGGGTCTTGAGGTCCAATCTAATCCTGCCACATATATGCATCCAATTTTCCTCCAAAGGCTAACAATTTTCTCCTATTATATAACACTATGTTCTAGGAATATTTACATACTGGGTAGTGATAATAAACTCAATTATTGGCACCATTATGTTGGCTTCTCTCCCTACGACCCAGGTTCAGCCCCCTTTTTTGTTAGCACAACAAAGACCAAGATATCGACCCGATGGAGCAGAGCCTAACCGAAAGCACCTACGACATAGGTTTCATCTTACCCGAGATATCTCAGGTCTATGGGTAACTTCCAGATCCACGTTTCTGTAGCTTGTGCAGGAGGGTGTTTTAAGTCCTTGGCTTTGTGCCAAGGTTTCCAATGAAGAAAAAGAAGTTGGGTTGGTGGTTTGCATGTTATATGTTAACATAGAAATATGATTTTCCCTTATTTATGTAATATTATGCAAATGCACAACAAACAGGCATCACAGACATATTCATTACTAAAATACAACATTCATATAGCTATACCTTTAAAGCACAATAACCAATCAATCATTAAACACAGTAAATATGCACTTGTCTAAGCTACTCAACATTCACACATATATACAACATGTAATGTGGAAACCCATCTGGGAAAAAATCAAAAGGTGCTCTTCATCTAGCATTGGCATGAGGAAATATATGCACCTTTTGTTTGTACATAAAGCTATAGACTTTGTTCAAGATCTTCTCTTCTATCTCTATAGACTTCTCCTCCCTCTCATGCTCTCTAATCTTCTCTATGTTTATCACTCTACTCTACTCCTACTCAGTGATCCACACACAGCATGGATCAACTCAACCTTTTCTACCTTTCTTCCCACTCAGCTGCAGAACCACTACTCTAATGCACTCAGTGATCCAGAGTCATTAACCAAAACTATCTACCTCTAGTCTAGCTCTAATATCTTTCCCAAGAGTCTAGACACTTACTCAAAACTGTTGTATCAACTAATCAGCTCAAAATCATCTAAGAAAGAACTAGCTAACAGGCTAACCCATTTATAGCTTGGGTTTCACCTTTTATAGCCTTGTTGCAAACTCGATATAAATCCCATACATGCTTGCTATAGACTCAATACTGACTTGATACAGACTCTAACAGACTCAACTTCAGTCGCTATTCCAACCGACTTACTATCTTCCTCCAATAGGTTGTATTTCCTATTCTAGCAATACCTGATCAAAAAGGCGCTATCAGTCTGAATTACAAAAATTTCTTTATGTGTGTTGTTTCTATCAGCTCCAGCCGGGCTCGTACCCACAATCGCTAAAGGTTGTTGCTTTCTCAATGTTATGCCTTACTGTCACTTCCTGGTCGTTACCTTATCTACACGCATGCTTCTACGAATATTCTTCCATGTCATCTCATCTCTTGCTCTGTCCTTTCATCATAGGTTACAAAACTGGCACAACTTCCTTGTCATGCGCCTTCCCTTTACCTTTCTCCTTATCTTCCCTCTTCTGTCGCAGCATCCTTTTATTCTTCTTTGATGTTGTTTCTTCTGTCGTAACTCCTCCTTCTTCTTCTTTACCCTCTTCTTTCCTACTTAGGCAGAATTCTACATGAATTATTCCCTTTTGTCCCAGGCCCAACATGCCCCCAACACTCACCTTTGGCTCATCCCAAGCCACACAAGCTACTGCTCCATAAATTGACTTGCACTTAGTTTGTTCTGAAAATCCTCCATGATTTTCAGTAGCTTCTCTTTTTCTGCACTTCTTCTTCTTTGAATTTCTGCATGTGCTCGACTAGGTCGAAACTGATGTGTCTCAGCATGTTACTTTCTACTAAGGCCACTACCTCGTGCACCTTCTGGTGCACATGATGACTTATCCCTATGACCCTCTCTACTTCTACTTGTAACTCCTCTACCTTTCCCTCATGATGATGCTGTTGTGCACGCATCACAGTGGTTTGTTGTTGCATTCTACACATTTATGTTGTTTTAACCTTTTTCTGATCCAAGGGCAGCTGCTTTATCTCATTTTGTATCTGCACAATATTTGCTTCCACCACAGTGAGATCATTTTCAATATTTTGTGATTTCTCATCGTCCAGTAGAGTCTCCCAAGTCTGGGAGACTTGGTGTATAGCCTTAGCACATATCTGGTATGTTTCCTCTATCGTTTTTGCAGCTTGAGTGGTTGCATCATGTCAACTTTCCAACACTTATGGTGGTGTGTTGGGAATGTTAGATTTTTAACATTAAGCTAGCATAACATTAGGATCTTTAACTGAGAGAACAAAAAGCACAGTAGTCAAACATAAGAGACAATGAACACAGTGTTTTTCCTCGAGGAAACCATAAATGGAGAAAACCCCACAACTTCCTCAAAGATAGAATCAACACCAAAAGTAAAACCCAAAAATAGTAAGATGATCTCCCGACAGTAGTAACCTCCTTCTTCCTTGCCCCAATGCCTTTCTCTTCCTCAGCTATGCGCTACAACTGAGTGCGAGTGATTGTGTGATAAATAGAGAATCTAGCTCTCTATTTATACTAATTTCCAACATGACTAAACCCAACTAGGGCTGACTTCACTAGGTGAGTCTAATAACCCTAGTGCCCCAAAACTATGGGGACTTTAACCCTTTGACAATAGGAGGGTTACCCACCTTGACTTGACATGACTTGTTTACATTATAGAAACTCCCGATAGGAACCTCGGGGCATGACATGACTCAAGTACATTACAAATACATCTCGAAATAAACATCGGGTTACAATACATAAGAAATACAAGTGAATACATTCTCAAGTTACAATTACATCAACACTCCCTCTTAACTAGGAAGGTATTCTCTCGACACAATTTATCAGCACAAGTCTTATTCTCTGTATCATCTATATCATCATCGAGTCCTCATCATCTTCATCTTCAAGTCATCTCTTTCTTCAAGTCATCTTTATCTGGATCTAGATCATCACTAGATCTAGATCATCATCACTGGATCTAGATCATCCCTCAATCTGGATCATCTCTGGAGCATCATCATTGGATTTGGATCATCCCTCGATTTGGATCATCTCTGCTGGATCATCTCTGCTGGATCATCATGACTGGATCTTCATGGGTGCTATCTCATGATTCTTCTCGTCACAGGAATTTCTACAGAGCCAACCCTTTTTCATGTTGGTTGTAGGCCTAGCCTCCATGTAGTTCTTTTTTCAGCACTTATATCTAACCCTAAGTCAGAATGGCCCACCCAACACTTATATCTGATCATGTAGGAACCAATCCTACAATCATATCAGAAAGGCACACCCATAACTCACATCTGACCATGTGGGAACACCTCCCACAACCCTTTGAGAAAGGCCCAGCACTCACATCCATCAACCAATGTCGAAAAGGCTCAGCAGTTACACTCAGCCATGCGAGGAACCAATCCTCCATGCTGAAAGGCTCTACACTTACATCTGACAACCAATGTCAGAAATTCTCAGCACTTATATTCGACCATGCAAGGAACCAATCCTTCACGCTTAATGGGATCTGCACTTACATCTGACAACCAATGTCAAAATGGCTCTGCACTCACATCTGATCATGTAGGAATGAATCCTACAGTCACATCAGAATGGCCCTCAGTCCCAGAATGAGATTTCCTGGTAACTGACCAGGTGCCTCCATTCCAAGAATGGCATTCAACGCTTACGTTTGATCATGTAGGAACGAATCCTACAGTCACATCAAAATGGCTCAGCACTCACATCTGACATGGAAGGAACCAATCCTCTCACCATGAAAGAATGGATCAACCCTTACATCTGACCATGGAAGGAACCAATCCTCTCACCATGTCAGAATGGCTCTGGGTCTCATCATTTCCCCTTTGAGGAAACCTCAATCTGGAGAACACCAAGCTTCTCCCTGAAGTACTCGAACTTCACCCTAGCCAATGGCTTTGTCAACACATCAGCTATCTGTTCCTCCATCACAACATACTGGAGCTTCACTGCTCCCCTCTGCACCATATCCCTGATATAGTGATACTTGATCTCAATATGCTTTGACATGTCATGGAACACTAGATTCTCTGACAACTTCACGCAACTCTGGTTGTCACAATGTATACAAGTAGAATCCATATGGAGATCAAATAAATCATAGAGTAGCTTCCGCATCCATACTGCCTCACAACTAGCTGGACAAGCTATGACATACTCTACTTCAGCTGTACTCAGTGCCACACAGGATTGCTTCCTGCTAAACCAAGAGATCACACCTGATCCCATACTGAAGCAACACCCTGAAGTGCTCTTCCTATCGATGGCACTGCCTACCCAATCTGAATCAACATAACCCTCCAGGTTAATCTTCTAATTCTCCTCATACTTGAGCCCATAATCAATTGTACCCCTCAGGTACCTCAGAATATGCTTTGCAGCAATCAAGTGAACATGTCTCGGATCTATCAAGAACTGGCTCAAGGTGTTCATAGCAAATCAAATGTCTGGTCTAGTATTCGTCAGATACATCAAGGACCCAATTATCTGACGATACATTGTAGCATCAACTGTCTCTGATGAAGCATCACTCCATAGCTTCATGTTCGATGCCATAGGTGTGGTCATGACCTTGCAGTCCATCATCCCAAACCTCTTCAGGATCTCTATTGCATACTTCCCTTGTCCGAGGGAGATTCCATCCACATTCTGCCACACCTCCATGCCTAGAAAATAATGCATCATACCCAAGTCCTTCATTTCGAACTCGACAACAAGCTTTCTCTTCGTATCAGTAATCAACCGATCCATACCTGTTACAAGCAGATCATCTACATACAGTAGGAGCATCACTGGGTTGCCATCTTCAACCTTGTAGTAAAGGCTGGAATCTTCTTTACACTTGGTAAAGCCCAAACTGGATAGAAAGCTGTCAATTTTGTCATACCATGTCCTAGGTGCCTGTTTCAAACCGTACAGGGACTTCTTCAATCTGCACACATGAGACTCCCTGTCATGTGTCTCAAAACCAAGTGGTTGTTATACATACACTTCCTCTTCCACTACACCATTCAAGAAAGCAGTCTTGACATCCATTTGGTGTATCTTCCATTTCGTCACTGTAGCCAGAGCAAGTACTGATCTGATGGAAGTGTATCTGGCTACAGGTGCAAAGGTTTCTTCATAGTCTATTCCTTCTTTCTGGGAGAAACCTCAAGCCACGAATCTTTCCTTATATTTCTCTATGCTACCATCTGCAGCATGCTTGATCTTGTAGATCCATTTGGAAGTTACAACCGACTTCCCTTCTGGTCTTGGGACAACATCCCAAACATCATTCTTCATGATCGATTGATACTCTTCGATCATAGCATCCTTCCATTATTTCCGTTCTGTTGCTTTTTCATAATTGGAAGGTTCTTCATTGATAAAGTTACATAGTAAAGCTACATATCTAGAGCAGGATCTAGTACTCTTTCTTTCTCTGTGATTCTCTTCTAGAGCCCCATATCTTTCTGCACCTTGGATAATTTCTCGTACCCAAGCAAGTTTCCTCTTGTGAGAATTCTTCTCCTGAGGTGGATCTACAGGTCTTTATGGTTCTTCAAATTCTCGATCTTCTTCTTGAATTTCTTCGTTCATGGTTGTATCATGAATTCTAGGTGCTTATGCTTCTTCAGGTTCTTCAACAGGTCTCTTTTTGGATTTGTTGTAAGCTGTGTCTTCATCAAATGTCACATCCCTACTGATGTCGATCTTCTTGAATCCTGGGAAGTATATTCTGTAAGCCTTCAAGCTTTTAGAGTATCCCACAAATACACCCTTCTTTCTTGAAGGATCTAATTTTGTTCTCTTCTCTTTTGAAATGTGTATGTACACTGGACAGCTGAATATTCTGAGATAGCTGACTTCTGGTTTCTTGCTGGAAAAGACTTCTTCAAGTGTCTTGTTATTTAGTACTCTGTGTGGAGTACGGTTTTGTACATACACCACTATTCTGGCAGCTTCTGCCCATAGATGCATGGGAAGATCCTGATCATGAAGCATTGCTATTGCAACTTCCATGATAGTTCTATTCTTCCTTTTTGCAACCCCATTCTGTTGTGGATTATATGGAGTGGATAACTCCCTCTTAATCCTTGATTCTTTGCATAAGTCTTTGAATTCATTTGATGTGAATTCTCCACCATTGTGATCGAAAGGTCTTGATCTTCTTTTCTGTGTGGTTCTCAATCAAGGCTTTGAATTCCTTGAACTTGCTAAAAACTTCATCTTTGTTCTTCATGAAGTAAATCCATGTCTTCCTAGAAAAGTCATCAATGAAAGAAACATAGTATACATACCTGCTTAGTGAACTTGATGACATTGGTCCGCATACATCGGAGTGGATGATTTCCAAGATTCCTTTTGCCTTGCTCTCACTACTTGGAAATGTCTTCTTTGTATTCTTTCCTTTCGCACATCCTTTGCAGACCCCTTCATGTTTTGCTTGAATTTCTAGAAGACCTTCAACAACTTTGCTTGCAAGTGGTAGTGCTTTGTAATGCACATGTGAAAGCCTTCTCTACCAAAGTTCATTTGGCTCTACTGTTTCATGGATCAATGCTTGTTCTAGATGACCCTTCAATTTGTATAATCCTCCTTCTTGTTCTCCAATCACTATTGCATCGTCAATAGTATTTCCTCTTAACCACATGAGGACTTGGCCATCTACAAATGCAACCCTTATACCTTTTGCATCCAGTGCCGATATGGATAGAAGATTCCTCTTTAGTCCTGGTACAAACAAGACATCCTTCATCTTCATAGACTTTTCAGAGTCTAGCTTGTAGGAGGATTCACCACAACCTTTTATGGGATATTGGTAGTCATCCCCAAGTTTCACCTTATGGGGTGAATTATGTTCGGATAGTTTCTCAAAGGATTCCTTGAAACCTGTCATGTGTTTGGAAGCCCCACTGTCAATAAGCCAATATTTGCTTCCATGATTGACAGTTCTCATTAGAGCGGAGATTAGAACATATTCATCTTCACTTGAAGAGTCTTCACTTTCTTGTTTTACTTTCTTTCTAGAAGGATCATCATCCTCAGCAATGTGAGCATGATGTCTTCTTTTGGAGTTCTTCTTATTCTTGGTTCCATTCTTATTCATGGGACAATTTCTAGCAAAGTGTCATATTTCATCACATGTATAACATCTGAGTTTGGATGGATCCCTTCTTACAGGATTGTTTTTCTGATGAGAATGCTTACCTTGGTGATGATGATTTTCCCTTCTTCCTTTCCTAGAGAGTACTGTGAGAGCTTGATCTTCACTTTCCATCTTTTCTTCTTGAGATTCTATCTGAGCTTCTTCTTGTGAAAATTCTTCCCATAGTCTACTGAACTTGACTAACTTCTTCCTAGCACAGATTCCTTGGATGAAAGAATCCCATGACCTAGGGAGGCCATTTAAGGTTGTCATCACAATTTCTGCATTCTCCACTTCTTCATCTACTGCTTCCAATTGTTCTTTGATCTGGGAGACCCTTGTGAAGTATGACTAGATGGTCTCCTCATTCTGGACCTTTACATTCTTCAACTGGTTCCTTAGAGTCATCTTTTGATTGATGTTCTTCCCTTCAAACAGTTTGGTTAGGGAATCAAACATGGCTTTAGGTGTCCTGAGGGAGGACACCTATCGTATGAGGTGATCCTTGATAGAATCAACAATGATCCTCTTTGCCATAACCAACTTCTTCTTATGTAAGGCCTTGGCCTCATCTCCCTCTGGAACTGGAACCTCCTCACTGATATAGGAGTCCAACTCATTTTCTTCCAGGACCAGGGAGATCCTATACTTCCAGGCTTGGAAGTTATCAGTTCCCTCAATATTTTCATCAAGATTGGTATGATGAGACATCTTAACTGAGAACCTCAAATGGAAATACAAAAGATATTAGATCTTACCAGGTCAAGATGTCGGATTTGGATTTGGAGCTGAAATCCTGCAGTGCTGGTTCAGGAGCAGATTAGGGTTTTGCTTTTCTGGAGTTCTGTCCAACCAAATGCTTTGAATTTGATCCCTAACTTAGATTTTGGAAAGGAGATCAATCTAGGCCTAGGCTCACTGAAAAATTCTACTTCTATGAAAATCCCTATTTTCCGGCAGTAGTGTCGGGTCCAAAATTGAAAAACCTCAGAATTGGATTCTGCTTCGACAGAATGATGTGCCCTAGGGAGGAGATTTATTCCACCCTTATTTTGCTGAAAATGTGTGGAGAGAGATCCACAAAGTAGGAATCCCTAGTTCCCACAGCTGCACAGTGTCTTCTTCTCAGGTTAGCTCTGATACCATGTTAGATTTTTAACATTAAGCTAGCATAACATTAGGATATTTAACTGAGATAACAACAAGCACAACAATCAAACACAAGAGACAATGAACACAGTGTTTTTCCTTGGGGAAACCATAAATGGATAAAACCCCGCAACTTCTTCAGAGATAGAATTAGCACCAAAAGTGAAACCCAAAAACAGTAAGATGATCTCCCGACAGTAGTAGCCTCCTTCTTCCTTGCCCTGGTGTCTTTCTCTTCCTCAACTATGCGCTACAACTAAGTGTGAGTGAGTGTGTGATTAATAGAGAGGCTAGCTCTTTATTTATACTAATTCTTGACTTGACTAAACCCAACTAGGGCCAACTTCACTAGGTGAGTCTAATAACCCTAGTGCCCCAGAACTGCGTGGACTTTAACCCTTATACAATAGGTCGGTTGCGCACATTAACTTGACATGACTTGATTACATTATAGAAAATTCCGATAGGAACCTCGGGGCATGACATGACTCAAGTACATTACAAATACATCCCTGAATAAACATTGGGTTACAATACATAAGAAATACAAGTGAACACATTCCGAAGTTACAATTACATCAACATGGAGTATGTTGCGCTTCTAATTTTGTTACTTTCTTCTTAAGTTCAATGACTATCTTTCCCAACCTAAGGATCTTGTATTTTGATGGAATATCATGTGATATTTCAACATCATCCATGTTCAAACAAACAATATTAATTACATGGGTGAGCTTCCTCTTACTTTCTTCTTCTCGCCTTGCTTCTTGCATGGTATTTTTCATTTTGGCCTTGATTTTTCTGATAGTATTGTCCTAGTGTTTCACCTACTTTTGAAGGGTGTTTCCCCATATCTGCATCTCTCTAGTGGTTTATTTTTGTAAATCATGCACATCTGTCAACTGTATTTTTGAAAAAAGTAAGAAAATCGGACTAGCAGTGCTGCCCATCTCATCGGGGTCCAGGTTTTCAAACTCCAACACTTCTCTTCCTAGTTGTACCTTATTGGGGTGGTCTTCTCTGGGTTGCAGGGTTTCTAGTTACTCCATCATTCCAAGTGCATCCTTTGATGGGGTTTCCTGCGGCGTACATTCTACGGAAATATTGATTGCTTCAATTGTTTTCCCTGGGTCATTCAACATGTCTACGGTGGTGGTATCGAGTTGAGTGTGTTTCCATCCAAAGTCATCAAACTGCACCTTTGTAGCATTTTGCTAGGCTTCTTCTAAGGCCTTTACTTCTTCTTCATCCATAGTACAAGTATTGGCTTCTTTATTATCCTTTCACTTATTGCGCGAAAGCTTTAGTGGAACTTATTCGTTCTGTGAATCCCTTTGTTGGGTCTTCAACGATAGCTTAGTCGAAGGCTGGTTGGGCTGAGCTTGGCCTGGCATTGTTGCATATGCTTTTTGGGTACTCTTCTATGCAAGAGGTGGTGATCCCTCATGTTTCCAACCTTCTAGCCAATCCTTGACAATAGTCTTTATATCCTTTCCTGTGAGAATATATTGGGTTGGCAAACACTGTTTATGGGGGTCTCTGCGTGCCTGGATGTACACGTAGTGGGATGCTAACTAAAAATTGACAACATGTTGAAATATATAGATGGTAGTTCCACTCATCCTGACCTTCTGTTTCACCAAGTTCCTCAAGGCTTCATTGTGGACAAAGAATTCAGTGTTGCTACTCAATTGTCGGTCTTCATCAAGAGAGAACCACAATTTCTGGCATCTCGCTCGTCTACATTAAATAGGTAATTCTACCTGCTGATAATCTACAGGATCAGACCATACAGTAAACGAGATCAAAATTATCAACCAATCATAGTGGAAAGGAGTACCTTCTTCCTGTGTTGAAGCATCATCCTGAAGCAGCTCATTAAGCAAAAAATGGGATAAATTGATTTACACTCCTTCTGCATAGAGTGCAGCCAACATTATTATTTTTGTAGTACATTGCTTTGGTCTTGAGACACATAGTTGTTTATGTTTCAATATCATGGCAGCCATACAAGTAGCAGGGTCTTTGATGGATGAAATTAGAACTTCTTTGCCAGATCTGACCATGCTATACTTTTCCTGGGTCTGTGCAATATTGTTTGGTTGTTTTCCTTCTTGAAAGGTCTCTTCAAGGTCCTTCCCAACCCTCGGCAATCTTGTGATGGCTAAAATGAGATCAACATCAATTGAGTATGGCCTATCTAGCCACATGAAGCCTGCATGAAAGACTACCAATAACTGTTTGACATAAGTATCCACCTCTCCAGTCTTACCAAAATGCGACATGAAGAGAAGTGAAAGTAACCCCAACTTCTCTACCCCACTTTCCCATTGCATTGGGACAAACTGTTTTGGAAATTCCAGGGAACCTCGAACCAACTTCATATAATTCTTCCTATACAGTTCGTTGATTCTACTGGTGTCTGAATCTTGAAAGGTGAGGTTGACCAACTGAGGCATGATATTTTGCAATAAATTCATATCTTTCGGTTTCTTAGTATCTACCAATGTAACATGGCCTGTGGTAGGGATGGTATATGGTGGCTCATTGGTCCTTCTCGGTGGTCAATAAGGAGGTAGTAAGTTTCTAGTTTCAAATTTGTCTTGCTCCTCCTGGGTCGGTGGTGTTGTTGGGGCTTTCTCATTCCTCGAATTCTTTATTGGTTGCTTCCCTTTAGGTTCTCGGGGTGATTGGTGTTCCTGCACTTAGCATTTTTCTGAGGACCGGGGTGGAACCTGAACCATAGCTAGCAGGGGTTGGTTCCTTGGGGTTCTATGTCCTGCACCACATTGCATGGGAGTATTGGCTAGAAGTGTCACAGGGGAGTTAACACTGACTATCGTAATAGAGATGAACTAGTTTCTACTCATTGGGTTACCTACGATACTTTCTCCTTCTGAATCTAGATACACGGATTTGGGATATGGGAAAATGCGGATTATGGAACAATAACTTCCTCACAGTTTCCCTTCACACGAGTGTTTTGTACTTAGAAGGTACTCTCTATCTTGAATGACCCGGTGCAGCAACGTGGGTATTTAAGGAAATTTTCTCGGCATGCCATCACTGAGATGGATTTTAGAAAGAAGGTTATTTTTATTTACAGTGGTTATCAATACAAGGTATATCATCCACTTCTACGCATATTTTTGAATTAATGACTGAAAAATACCATGTCAGTACCTTTACTTAATTACTATGCCAATCATGGTACTGATTTATGATAGTGTTATTTTAGTTGATTTTACTATTTTTCACCGAAGCTCTCCCCTCTTGCTGGTGTACTGATTGCAACTTTGTCTTCTCTTTTCCCCTTGCTACATCGATTTTTTTATGTCCTTTCTAACAGGGCCCCGTGTAGTTTCACACATGCGATCTCTTTCAACTTTGCACATTCCTTCTGACACATGGAGATTATGGCAGCTGGGTCACTATTCCTCGAATCCTTCATGATATTATACCACACCGTGTAACTATGCATAGTTATGCTATATTGATATAGGCCTATGTCTGCAATGAATATCTCTTCAAAGATCTTTTCCTTTATTACCTGTAGCGTAACATCGACTGTTGGATGTTCCTTGTAAATTAAAATGTCTGTGTAAAGTTTACAGTTAAAATTTCCTACTCGATGGTTCCTCTTCGTAGCTCCTCTAAAGTGTACTGACCTCTTGGCACCATTTCCAAGGTTTGGATGAATCGGTGAACCCATTCCAGTTGTAGATATGCTTTCCAAGCCGTGAGACAGTGCTCAGTATGTTTTCTAGGATCTGACAATCCCATGTATTTTTTATCAGCATAGTTGATCTCTTCTCCAAATCTGATCTCCATCATTCATCTACATTGCAACCATTCAGAGATAGATTGTTTATGTGTACCCCACCATCTAGCGGGTGTATCTTTCAGCACATAGCCAGAGAATATAGTCATTGTGATTCTATGACCTTTTCTTTGAATTCTTCCAAGAAGAATGCAAGGTTAGGAAATCCTTAATACATACGAAGCATTCTTGCTTCAACTCCTATCCTTCAAACATATTTTGTAATTCTTGCACACCTGCACATAGAGACTTCATGCAGCCTATTCTAACAATTTTCTGCGGCTTCTCTTGAGTCGAACATGCACAATCTCACACTGCACCAACTCAAGTTTCCATCGGCTATGGGATTAATATAATATTCCTTCGAAGACATAATTTTATACAGTTGGTCCAGATAATTCTCTTTCCCTTTGCTATACATAGGATTGACATATCGTTTCCCTTCAAGGGGATCAATAGGCACAATTACTCTTATTTAAGAATCGTCGAAAGACAAGATCCTTTTCTTGAAGTTTATGGTAGCTTGGTTGTCTATTTCCCAATCAACCCCTAGAAGTCTAGGATAGGGGTTTGTGTTATCGACAATGTCAATGACCTCGAAATCGGCATATGTTCTCAAGCCTTCAACCTCCACAGGTACTTGGGACAGTTTACCAATTGGTAGCACCTTCGACTAGTTTGTAATCCTTAGCTTAATAAGAGACCAGTCCAGTCACAGCTTGTTCATGCGTTCCCATGTCTTTCTTGTCAGTATATTGACATCTGAACCCAATTCGAGTATGATATAGTCCATATCATAATCTCATATCTGCGTAGTCATTCGTAGTTATCGGCCTATCTTCTATTTTCTTCTGATTTGATTAACTCTTTTTTCAAGGCACGGGTCTTCTATGTTGTCTTCTATGAGTGCTACCAAATATGCGACAACATCATTGTCATGGATTAGTGCTAAATAGCTTTTGAAAAAGTCCTTGAGTTTACTAACCTTTTTAGTGGGCGACCTTCTGATTAATTGTTTAAATATTTCGGGCATAGCTCTCACTTGTCCAGATGTCGACGGCCAATTGGTATAAATGAAGTCTTGTCGCACCTTCAAGAAGACTTCCTTCTTTTGTTGGACATCTAGCAGAGCTTTATTTTGTGCCGTGGATCGCACCTGCGGCTATCCTTGCGGTGTATTTTGGTCTGCTTCTGTCGCAGCATCTCCTCTTGTGACTACAACAAGGTTGGGTTGTCTTGGTTCGACATAAATCATTTAAATATTTAGATTGGGGTTTGGATTCATATTCTTCACTGGTTTGGGGTTAACAATAGTTATAGCATGCCATTTCACAATAAGCTGCGGACACTGTTTGACAGTGTGATCAAATGCTTTACAATATGTACAATTTTTTGCAGGAATATGACAATCTCAGGAAAAGTGTCTTGGATGCCCACAATTATAACATACAAATCAGCCTCTTCCTCAACCAAATCCTCCTCCTTTTTACTTTCCTTGATTTCTAAAGTTCCCACCCCCCTTCGCAGAGGGTATTGTTGTTGTTGAGGATATTGATTCGGCTAGTATTGCGGTTGAGGATATTGTTGTTGTTGAAACTACGTAGGATGATACTGAGGCTACACTCATTCAACTTGAATTTTTCATCATTCTTCATTAGGTAGGTATCCATAATTTTCTCTTGCAGTAGCTGAAGTGCTCTATAGTCCTTTTCATCATGACCTATTGATCTACAAAATTTACAATATAGACTAGCAGGTGCACTTACAATCTTCTGCAAGTACAGACATTCCTCCGACTTGTGACCTCTAGTCTGACATACTCTACACCAAGGCATTCCTTGGGTGTTTAATGGGTTCGGTGCACCTTCTACGACATAGTTAATCAGTGCTGGGAAATTATCTTTATGGTGTCCATCTATTTTGCACCTTGTGCACCATAGTTCCTCCTAAACTTCCTTGCCTCTTTTGATATCCTGGAGCTGCATTGTAATATTGGCCATCTATGATTGAATTTGCATCATTCTTGAGTAAGTGTCTCCAAATGGAGAGGATTCTAACTTCATTTCTATCTCCATATCCTCTGTCTATGACACGAGTTTCAATTGCATCAACAGAGTTTGGATGTGTGGCAATAAGGGAGCAATGAACCATTCCTTGTGTTGCATATCTGACATTTGGAAACTCACCTTGGCCATTAATGTATTAAATATCTGGTCAAAATACCAAACAGATTCTATCAATAGTTTCTTTATGTCCTTGATCTCGGTGATGCATTGGGATTCTGTAATGTCCCTTTTTGAAATTTTATTAAATGACCAATTTTTTCACTTTTTCACCAATTTCGACCTTAACTAGTTTTGATGTCTAGACCGCCAAATTTACCCAAATGATCCCAAATTTTCTCAGAAGGTACATGACTGATATTAGAAATTAAATATGATTTTTAGGGATGTTTTATTACCACCAAATTACTTTTGAAAACTTTTTTAATGTTCTGTTCAAAGTAGGAGTTTTTACTAGCAAATTGGGGCTCCAATTCCCCCCCGGGTAATTGCCGAAAATGGCGTCTCAAATGGTACAAAAGTCACTCGAATTTATGAATAGAGGTAGGGGATGTGTAAAGAAATTTTTTTAAGTCTCATATGCATAATGGTTCAGTTTATACATGTTGTTATGACTCTTTCTAAAACAACTCCCAAATCACAATTTCGACCCTTGGGGAAAATGCACCAAATCTTCTCCCAATGCAATAAAAATGAGTAAAATGGATTCCAATGCTTAAGTACTGGATAGGAGAATTGAAATAAACATTAATGACAATCCATTCATGATGCATTTATTAGAGATACATTACTCCATTCGAAACAATAAGCATTACCATGGCATATATCAAAATAGAGTGGAAATGGTCATTGTTTGCTCATTAAAAGTCATTTTGACATACAACTCTTCGGTATTTCGACTTGAAAATTTTTGAGAATGAAGAAAAAAGAATATTTAAATGATTACAATCATAAATAGATAAATAATATCTCTCCCAAATATTACATGATGTCACCCAACATGCAATCCCTCCATGAGCATGAACATGCAAAGGAAACTGGAAATGGTTGAGAGAAAGTGCCGCAATAGAAGAATCCACATGCTTCCCTATAGATTACACCTGAAAATAAGGCTCCATTAAATCTCCATGAAAGACCTGAGTGGCCTCTCCAAACACCAACTTGGATGGGAATCTTTCACCCTCGAAATTGGCTAAGGCAAGAAAACTAGTCATCCAAGCTAGCTCTCACAATTTTTTCAGGTATTTCTTGGTTTTTGGGTAGCGGGGTCCATCAAAATAATGTCAAGTGGGTACTCGTTGGATGCATAATTTAATTCCACATTCAACGATCTCTCCTGATCGAAATTTGGGTAAAAACACAGGGATATATGTCGAAAATACGAACAAAAAAATTAGTTTTTTTCTTTTTTTCCTCCAAAATTAATAAATATTATTTTATTATTTTCCTTAGGAGGCCCATTTTGAGTTGAAATTTCCTCTAATGATAGTCTCCATGTGTCCCCATGCTCCATTTCCACTTCAATTTTCTCTTGTATTTTCTTAATAAGCTACGTTATTAAATATTTATCCCAGTCTAATGTTTGAACATCATTTATTAGCTCCCTTATTAAAATTCCAAATGTATCCATCCAACCTAGGGAACTAGTAGGGTGATGGAATTGTCCTGCTATGAAATTATTTAAATGGGGAGATTACATATTTAGACTTCGATTTTTAAAATTCATAAATCAACCTGAGTCGAATCTCATTGAGTTTCTTTGGGACCACTCCCACCGGTACCATGAAAAAATTCATATACGAGTCTAGCACAGGACCTCGTAGTGTCATGACCATTTGTGCTTTCTTGATGTTCTCATCCTGGAACTGTTTTATAGTCCAAACGAAGTCACATAGAAACCAATGTTGTTTCGGGTCTTCCAACCCGTTCCCATTGAATATTGGGAGCTTAATGTCAGTTCCAGCCATTGGATTGACCAGTACTATATTGACTATTGGTACAGTAGGAACAAAATGTGGACTATTCAAACTTCCTTTTCCGCTATTTATAGTGCTAGTACTACTTTTATTTACATAAATACTTGGAGACAGGTCTCATGATCTTACCTCCGATACTGTAGGTGAGTTGTGTACATGTTCTTGTTTCGGAGCTTCAGTCGACTCCTCAAACTCTTTGTATCCTTATGAGATTGGCTGATACTCCTCTTCCTCATCACACGAGCCTTCATCTACGTATGAATCAAACTCGTATCCTTATTTTTTTTTCTCTATGTTGCAACTGCCTCATCCAAACAGAGTATTTTGTCTTTTTCTGGACCTAAATCTTCTTCTGCTTCTCGAAAAGTTGGGTTCTAGTTCAGTCCCACTTTCTCCTGGGAACATATCACTCTAGGGTTCTGCTGAGACATAGCCACCCTTTTCTATTAAATCTATCATTCATAGAATGCCTTCTTCACATATAAGCATTTTGATCCACATATTCAAAGATGAGACATATCGACTGCATGGTCCTCGAAACAAATTTCGCTTAGGGGCCTCATCATATGAGGTTATTGTATCATCAACGAACTCATTGATATATCCTTCTATGATACTCTCTACCCAGAAGTCCACAACCCTTGATATAGGTTCGTTGATTCTTTTTATTCGCTCAATCAAGAACGAAGTCTACTCTGTCATTTCTCCTCCTTGAAATTTTTTTTTCTGGGTTTCCAACTTAGACAACCACTCATACAAGACGATAGGGAACTCAGAAAGGAAACTCTCATAAATGTTTGAATAGATGTACCAACCCAACCAGTCTGTTGGGTTCCACCGTGTTCCTTTGTTTTCTTCTCGTGCAAACTCTAGCTCTTTGAAATCCACCTAGTCTTGGATTTCTGGTTTCATAGGATGCCAGAACATATCCCTCAACACAACACTTTAAGGTCCCAACAACGAAACCATTTGTTTCATTTTCTCCCTACTACCCAGATTCAACACCCTTTTTGGTCAACACAACAAATCCCAAGATATTGGCCTGGAAAAGCAGAGCCCAGCCGACAACACCTACGACACAGATGTCATCTCACCCGACATATCTCAGTTCTATGGGTAACTGCTAGAACCACGTTTCCGCAGTTTGTATGGGAGGTTTCTTTAAGTCCTTGGATCTGTGCCAAGGCTTCCAATAAAGACCGGTAAATTGGGTTGGTGGTTTGCACATTATATGTCAACACAGAAGTATGATTTTCCATTGTTTATGCAATCTTACACAAATGGATAGTGAACAAACATCACAAACAGATTCATTATTGAAATACAACATTCATACAACTATCACTTTAAAGAAAAATAACCCGAATCAATCATTAAACAAAGTAAATATGCACTTGTCTAAGCTACTCAACATTCACACATATACACAGCATGTAATGTGGAAACCCATCCAGTCAAAAACCACAAGGTGCTCTTCATATGGCATTGGAATGAGTAAATAGATGTACCTTTTGTTTGTACATAAAGCTACAGACTCTGTTCAAGATATTCTCTTCTATCTCTACATAGTTCTCCTCCCTCTCATGCTCTCTAATCTTCTCTAACTGTATCACTCTACTCTACTCCTACTCAATGATCCACACATAGCCTAGATTGACTCAACCTTCTCTACCTATCTTCGCACTCAGCTATAGAACCACTACTTTGATGCACTCAGGGATCCAAAGTCACTAACCAAAACTATCTACCTCTAGTCTAGCTCCAATGTATTTCCCAAGACTCTAGACACTTACTCAAAACTGTTGCATCAACTAATCAGCTCAAAATCATCTAAGCAAGAACTAGCTAACGGGATAACCCATTTACAGCTTGGGTTTCTCCTTTTATATCCTTGTTGCAAACTTGATATAGCTCCCATACATGCTTCTTACAGACTCAATACTGACTTGATACAAACTCAAATTCAATAGCTTTCCCAACCGACTTACTATCTTCATCCAACAGGTTGTATTTCCTATTCTAGAAATACCTGACCAAAAAGGAACTATTGGTCTGACTTACAAAAATTCATTTATGTGTGTGGTTTCAGCCAGCTACAGCCGAGCTCGTACCCACAATCGCTAAGGGTTGCTGCTTTTTAAACGTTATTCCTTATTGTCACTTTATGGTCATTACCTTCTCTGCATGCCTGCTTCTACGAATATTCTTCCATGTCATCTCATCTCTTGCTCCGTCCTTCCATCCTAGCTCACAAAACTTGTGCGGCTTCCTTGTCTCGTGCCTTCCCTTTACCTTTCTCCTCATCTTCCCTCTTCTATCGTAGCATCCTTCTCTTCTTCTTTAATGTTGTTTCTTCTGTCACAACTCCTTCTTCTTCTTCTTTACCATCCTCTTTTCTACTTAGGCAGAATTTTACATGAATTATGCCTTTTTGTCCCAGGCCCAACACATTCCTAAGTGATAATTTTTTTATTTTCTCTTTTTTCTGCATAATTTGTGAATATATTGAGTTTTGAGGATTCCTTTATCTCCTGAATATTGCTTTGAATCATATTTTCACATGGTATCATAGCTCTTTTGATATGCAAATCAAACCAAAGAGTTTGAGTTGTTATCTAGGGTTTCGTCCAAAACAATTTGAGTGTTTGCATTGCAGGTACTGCCAGTGTTTTTGTCACTTAGTTCGCAAGCATAAATGGAGCAAAATCATCTATTTCTTACCCCATTAAATTATTTTGAATGGAATTCTAAAATGGTGATCCAACTGAGGTTGAAAGGACTCTATAGAGTCACCATGGGGACTGAGAATGAACCGAACTCTGCTATGGGAAAATTGAAGTACTTCAACAGATTGGATGAGGCATTCAGGTTGCTTTGTCTTGTTGATGTAATTGTAACTTTGGATTGTATTCACCTGTATTTCTTATGTATTGTAACCCGATGTTTATTCCAGGATGTATTTGTAATGTACTTGAGTCATGTCATGGCCTAATGTTCCTATCGGGAAGTTTCTATAATGTAAACAAGTCATTTCAAGTCAAGGTGTTTAACTCTCCTATTGTCTAAGGGTTAAAGTCCCCGCAGTTCCGGGGCACTAGGGTTATTAGACTCACCTAGTGAAGTAGGCCCTACTTGGGTTTAGACAAGTCGAGAATTAGTATAAATAGAGAGCTATCCTCTCTATTTATCACACACTCACTCACACTCAGTTGTAGTGCATAGCTGAGGAAGAGAAAGACATTGGGGAAAGGAAGAAAGAGGTTACTGCTATCGGGAGATCATATTATTGTTTTTGGGTTTCACTTTGGTGCTGATTCTATCTCTGAGGAAGTTGCGGGGTTTTCTCCATTTATGGTTTCCCCGAGGAAAAACACTGTGTTCATTGTCTCTTGTGTTTGATTGTTGTGCTTGTTGTTCTCTCAGTTAAAGATCCTAATGATATGCTAGCTTAATGTTTAAAATCTAACATGGTATCAAAGCTAGCTAACCTGAGAAGAAGACACTGTACAAATACGGGAACTAGGGCTTCCTATTTTGTGGATCTCTCTCCACATATTTTCAACAAAAGTAGGGTGGAATAACTCTCCTCCCTAGGGTGCATCTTTCTGTCGAAGCAGAATCCAATTCTGAGGTTTTTCAGTTTTGGACCCGACACTACTATCGAAAATTAGGGATTTTCACAGAAGTGGAACTTTTCAGTGAGCCCAAGCCTGGATTGATCTCCTCCCCAAAATCAAAGTTAAGGATCAAATTTAAAGCATTTGGTTGGACAAAACTCTGGAAAAGCAAAACCTTAATCTACTCCTGAACCAGCACTGCAGGATTTCAGCTCCAAATCCAGATCCGACATCTTGACCTGGTAAGATCTAAATCTTTTGTATTTCCATTTGAGGTTCTCAGTTAAGATGTCTCATCATACCAAGCTCAATGAAAAGCTTAAGGGAGATGATAACTTCCGAGCCTGGAAGTATAGGATCTCCCTGGTCCTGGAAGAAAATGAGTTGGACTCCTACATCCATGAGGAGGTTCTAGTTCCAGAGGGAGATGAGGCCAAGGCCTTACATAAGAAGAAGTTGGTTATGGAAAAGAGGATCATTGCAAATTCTATCAAGGATCACCTCATTCCATAGGTGTCCTCCCACAAGACACTTAAAGCCATGTTTGATGCCCTAACCAAACTGTTTGAAGGGAAGAACATCAATCGAAAGATGACTCTAAGAAACCAGTTGAAGAATGTAAAGATCCAGAATGAGGAGACCATCCAGTCATACTTCACAAGGGCCTCCCAGATCAAAGAACATCTGGAAGCAGTAGATGAAGAAGTGGAGAATGTGGAAATTGTAATGACAACATTGAATGGCCTCCCTAGGTCATGGGATTATTTCATCCAAGGAATCTGTGCTAGAAATAAGTTGGTCAAGTTCAGTAGACTATGGGAAGAATGTTCTCAATAAGAAGCTCAGATAGCAGCTCGAGAAGAAAATATGGGAAGTGAAGATCAAGCTCTCACAGTACACTCTAAGAAAGGAAGAAGGGAAAATCATCATCACCAAGGTAAGCATTCTCATCAGAAACATAACATTGCAAGAAGGGATTCATCCAAACTCAAATGTTATACATGCGATGAAATAGTACACTTTGCTAGAGATTGTCCCATGAATAAGAATGGATCCAAGAAGAAGAAGAACTCCAAAAGAAGACATCATGCTCACGCTACTGAGGATGATGATCCTCCCAGGAAGAAAGTAAAACAAGAAAGTGAAGACTCTTCAAGTGAAGATGAATATGTTCTGATCTCCACTCTCACGGGAACTGTCACTCATGTAAGCAAAGATTGGCTTATTGACAGTGGGGCTTTCAAGCACATGACAGGTTTCAATGAATCCTTTGAGAAGCTATCCGAACATAATTCACCCCATAAGGTGAAGCTTGGGGATGACTACCAATATCCCATAAATGGTAGTGGTGAATCCTCCTACAAGCTAGACTCCGGAAAGTCTATGAAAATGAAGGATGTCTTGTTTGTACCAGGACTGAAGAAGAATCTTCTATCCATATAAGAATTGGATGCAAAAGTCATGAGAGTTGCATTTGTAGATGGCCCAGTCCTCATGTGGCCAAGAGGAAAGACTATTGATGATGCAATAGTGATTGGAGAACAAGAAGGAGGTTTATACAAACTAAAGGGCCATCTAGAACAAGCTATGGTCCATGACACAGTAGAGCCAAATGAACTTTGGCACATAATGATTGCACATGTGCATTACAGAGCACTACCACTTGCAAGCAAAGCTATTGAAGGTCTTCCAAAAATCCAAGCAAAACATGAAGGGGTCTGCAAAGGATGTGCGAAAGGAAAGAATACAAAGAAGACATTTCCAAGTAACGAGAGCAATGTCATGCGGACCAATGTCTTCAAGTTCACTAAGCGGGTATGTATACTATGTTTCTTTCATTAATGACTTTTCTAGGAAGACATGGATTTACTTCATGAAGAACAAAGATGAAGTTTTCAGCAAGTTCAAATAATTCAAAGCCTTGATCAAGAACCACACAGAAAAGAAGATCAAGACCTTTTGATCAGATAATGGCGGAGAATTCACATCAAATGAATTCAAATAGTTATGCAAAGAATCATGGATTAAGAGGGAGTTGTCCACTCCTTATAATCCACAACAGAATGGGGTTGCAGAAAGGAAGAATAGAACTATCATGGAAGCTGTAAGAGCAATGCTTCATGATTAAGATCTTCCTATGCATCTATGGGCAGAAGCTGCTAGAACATCGATGTATGTATAGAACCGTACTCCACACATAGTACTCGAGAACAAGACTCCTGAAGAAGTCTTCTTCGATAAGAAACCAGAAGTCAGCCATCTCAGAATATTTGGTTGTTTAGTGTACATACACGTTCCAAAAGAGAAGAGAACAAAACTAGATCCTTCAGAAAAGAAGGGTATATTTGTGGGATACTCTGAAAGCTCGAAGGCTTATATAATATACTTCCCAGGATACAAGAAGATCGACATCAGTAGGGATGTAACATTTGATGAAGACCCAGCTTACAACAAATCTAGGAAAAGACCTGCTGAAGATACTGAAGAAGCAGAAGCACCCAGAATTCATGATAGAACCATGTATGAAGAAATTCAAGAAGAAGATCGAGAATTTGAAGAACCACAAAGACCTGTAGATCCACCTCAAGAGAAGAATCCTCACAAGAGGAAACCTGCTTGGGTACGAGAAATTATCCAAGGTGCGGAAAGATATGGGGCTCCAGAAGAGAATCATAGAGAAATAAAGAGAACCAGATCTTGCTCTGGATATGTAGCCTTACTATGTGACTTTATCAATGAAGAACCTTCCAGTTATCAAGAAGCGACAGAATAGAAAGAATGGAAGGATGCGATGATCGAAGAGTATCAATCGATCATGAAGAATGATGTTTGGGATGTTGTCCCAAGACAAGAAGGGAAGTCGGTTGTAACTTCCAAATGGATCTACAAGATTAAGCATGCTGCAGATGGTAGCATAGAGAAATATAAGGAAATATTCATGGCTTGTGGTTTCTCCCAGAAAGAAGGAATAGATTATGAAGAAACCTTTACACCTGTAGCCAGATACACTTCCATCAAACCGGCACTTGCTTTGGCTGCAGTGATGAAATGGAAGATACACCAAATGGATGTCAAGACTGCCTTCTTGAATGGTATAGTGGAAGAGGAAGTGTATGTAGAATAGCCACTCAGTTTTGAGACACATGACAGGGAGTCTCATGTGTGCAGATTGAAGAAAGCCCTGTATGGTTTGAAACAGGAACCAAGGACATGGTACAACAGAATTGACAGCTTTCTATCCAGTTTGGTCTTTACCAAGAGTAAAGTAGATTCCAACCTTTACTACAAGGTTGAAGATGGCAACCCAGTGATGCTCCTACTGTATGTAGATGATCTGTTTGTAACAGGTATGGATGGGCTGATTGTTGATACAAAGAGAAAGCTTGCTGTCGAGTTCTAAATGAAGGACTTGGGAATGATGCATTATTTTCTAGGCATGAAGGTGTGGCAGAATGCAGATGGAATCTCCCTCGGACAAGGGAAGTATGCAGTAGAGATCCTGAAGAGGTTTGGGATGATGGACTGCAAGGCCATGACCACACCTATGGCATCGAACCTGAAGCTATTGATTTATGCTTCATCAAAAGTGGTTGATGCTATGATGTATCGTTAGATGATTGGGTCCTTGATGTACCTGATGAACACGAGACTAGACATTTGCTTTGTTGTGAACACCTTGAGCCAGTTCTTGATAAATCTGAGACATGTTCACTTGATTGTTGCAAAGCATATTCTGAGGTACCTGAGGGGTACAATTGATTATGGGCTCAAGTATGAGGCGAATCAGAAGATTAACCTGGAGGGTTATGTTGATTCAGATTGGGCAGGAAGTGCCATCGATAGGAATAGCACTTCAAGTTGTTGCTTTAGTATGGGATCAGGTGTGATCTCTTGGTTTAGTAGGAAGCAATGCTGTGTGGCACTGAATACAGCTGAAGAGGAGTATGTCACAGCTTGTTCAGCTAGTTGTGAGGCAGTATGGCTATGGAAACTACTGTCTGATTTATTTGATCTCCAGAAGGATGCTACTTGTATACATTGTGACAACTAGAGTTGTGTGAAGTTGTCATAGAATCCAATGTTCCATGACAAGTCGAAGCATATCGAGATCAAGTATCACTATATTAGGGATATGGTGCAAAGGGGAGTAGTGAAGCTCCAGTATGTTGCAATGAATGAACAAATAGCTGATGTGTTGATGAAGCCATTGGCTAGGGTGAAGTTCAAGTACTTTAGGGAGAAGCTTGGTGTTCTCTAGATCAAGGTTTCCTCCAAGGGGAAATGATGAGACCCATAGCCATTCTAACATGGTGAGAGGATTGGTTCCTTCCATGCTCAGATGTAAGGACTGATCCATTCTGTCATGGTGAGAGGATTGGTTCCTTCCATGTCAGATGTGAGTGCTGAGCCATTGTGATGTGACTGTAGGATTGGTTCCTACATGATCAAAAGTAAGCGACGAATGCCATTTTGGGAATGGAGGTGCCTGTTCAGTTACCAGGTAGCTCAATCTGGGACTGGGGGCCATTCTGATAGGACTGTAGGATTGGTTCCTACATGATCAGATGTGAGTGCACGCCCTTCTAACATTGGTTGTCAGATGTAAGTGCAGAGCCCTTTCGACATGAAGGATTGGTTCCTTGCATGGTCGAATATAAGTGCTGAACCTTTCTGGCATTGGTTGTCAGATGTAAGTGCAAATCCTTTTGGCATGGAGGATTGGTTCCTCTCATGGCCAAGTGTAAGTTCTAGGCCTTTTCGATCATTGGTTGATGGATGTGAGTGTTGGGCCTTTCTGACAAGGTTGTGGGAGGTGTTCCCACATGGTCAGATGTGAGTGCTGGGCATTGCCTTTCTGATATGATCATAGGATTGGTTCCTACATGATCAGATATAAGTGCTGGGTGGGCCATTCTGACTTAGGGTCAGATATAAGTGCTGGAAAAGACCTGCACGGAGGGTAGACCTACAACCAGCATGAAAAATGGCTGGCTTTGTAGAAATTCCTGTGACGAGAAGAATCATGAGATAGAACTCATGAAGATTCAGTGTTGATGATCTAGCAGAGATGATCCAGATCGAGGGATGATCCAGATCCAGGTGAAGATGACTTGAAGATGAAGATGACTTGAATATGAAGATGACTTGAAGATAGAGATGACTTGAAGGTGAAGATGACGAGGACTCGATGATGATCCAGATGATACAGAGAAGAAGACTTGTGCTGATAAATTGTGTCAAGAGAATACCTTCCTAGTTAAGAGGGAGTGTTGATGTAATTGTAACTTAGGAATGTATTCACTTGTATTTCTTATGTATTGTAACCTAATGTTTATTTCGGGATGTATTTCTAATGTACTTGAGTCATGTCATGCACCGATGTTCCTATCAGGAAGTTTCTATAATGTAAACAAGTCATGTCAAGTCAAGGTGGTTAACTCTCCTATTGTCTAAGGGTTAAAGTCCCTGTAGTTCCAGGGCACTAGGGTTATTAGACTCGCCTAGTGAATTTGGCCCTAGTTGGGTTTAGTCAAGTCAGGAATTAGTATAAATAGAGAGCTAGCCTCTCTATTTATCACACACTCACTCACACTCAGTTGTAGCGCATAGTTGAGGAAGAGAAAGACACTGGGGCAAGGAAGAAAGAGGTTACTGCTATCGGGAGATCATCTTACTGTTTTTGGGTTTCACTTTGGTGTTGATTCTATCTCTAAAGAAGTTGCAAGGTTTTCTCCATTTATGGTTTCTCCGAAGAAAAACACTGTGTTCATTGTCTCTTGTGTTTGATTGTTGTGCTTGTTGTTCTCTCAGTTAAAGATCCTAATGATATGCTAGCTTAATGTTTAAAATCTAACATGTCTCAGTATCTCGATGGATCTTCTCTTCCATATAGATAGTCTTACTACACCCAATGAAGTATAGCTCAATCTCGAGTCACTATTTTGGAATAATGATGAGATGAGAGGACACCAACTCGAAAATGAGTTGATCTCATTGAGCCCATCCACTTTGAGATGATCTAGGATTTCTTCACAAAGTTAAAATCGTTGGCAATTCAACTAAAATAATGTGGCATTGACAAGAAGGAGGAGAATATTATTTTGTATATTCTTTCGATGCTAGGATTTGAATACTCAGCATTTTTCTCCACATTCCACTTAGGCAAGCTGGCAGATTGAAATTGGAGAATACCTTCATTGGAAGACTTCATAGAGTCTTTGACTCAAGAACAAGACAAGTTGGTACAAATGGGTACCATAAAATCCACCAAGTATCAATCCCTTGTTGCATGAGTTTCTAATCAGCCAAAATGCAAGAAGAAAGCCAAAGATTTGAATCAACAAGAGAAGAAGAAGCAGGACAAGCCCAAACCTTCAGATGGGGGTTCAAATCCTAGAAAGCACAAAGAGAAGAAGAAGAAAGAGAAGAAAAAATGCACTTATTGTCACAAAGGATGGAATATAGAGAGTGCATGCATGAATCAATCTATTTACATTATGGATAAACTCCTTGAGAAGAACAACATCCCACTACTAGAAGGTGCAAGGAAAAAAGAGAGAGGTTCAAACTCAGAGAACAAAGATAGATGACATGCTTAGGTTGTTGGGTCTTTAGTCTCCTCATCCTTCATCATATATTTAGTTTCCTCAAGGCACATGGATTCCATGCAATATTCCTTCTCAGCCATACATCCTTACAATGGTCCATCCATTCTCATGGGTGATGACTCAGAGATCCAAGGAAAAGGGATTAAAAGGATTGATCTAGAAGATGGGTACTTCAACAATGTTTTGTTTGTGCTTGATATTGCAGTGTCCTACTCTCTGTCTATCAAATGAAACACACATGTACAGCCAAGAGAGTAACATTTACTCAATATGATGTGGAGATATCAAAAATATCTACAGGTCAAGTTGTTGCAGTGGGTTTTGCTAACCATGATTCAATAATGTATAAGTTCTCTCACTTCCTCCCATACTCCCAAGGGAATGTGCTCCTATCACATGCCAATGGGACCATCAATTTGTGGCATGAGAGGTATCGACACCTCAACTACATGTACCTTCAAGCATTAAGCAAGATATGCATGGTTGAAGGGCTTCCTACCATCAAGTTTTCCAAAGGAACTTGTAAAGGGTGCATCGTGGGGAAACATGTTGAGCATAAATATGATAAAGGGAAGGAAAGGAGGGTTGTCCAAGTGATTTATCTGATACACTCATATTTGATAGGTCCTCTTCCCACACCCTCATATGGAAATTCAAGCCATGTGTTGACTTTCATAGATGATTTCTCAAGGTTTTGTTGGGTGTATTTTTTCAAACAAAAATCTGAAGTCTTTGAGACTTTCAAAGTGTTCAAGGCTTTAGTTGAGAACATAAGTGGGAATAAAATCAAGGTTCTTAGGACTAACAATGGAAAGGACTATGTCAAAAATAAATTATAGAAGGTATGTCATTAAAATGGCATTCAAATGTATCATTTTGCGCCCTACACACCACAACAAAATGGTGTTTTAGAGCACAAGAATAGAGCTATGAAAGAGATGGAAAAATGCATAATGGAAGCAAAGGATTTGTTGCCTAATATATGGTATGAAGCCATAAATTGTGCTGGATATGTTCAGAATATATATCCACATAAAGCATTGGAAGTTAAAACTCTATTTGAGGCTTGGAGTGGTCACAAGCCTAATGTTTCTCATTTCAGGGTTTTTGGTTCAAAGGTTTGGGATAGAATTAATCCCGGGAAGAGAAATTCCTTTCAAGCTCAAATAAAGGAGTCCATAATGGTTGTATATGATGAATATGGAAATGGCTACAGGCTCTTTGATCCCTCATCTCAGAAACCATTCTTTGAAAGGAGTGTACAATTCAAAGAAGGTCCCATGGAGGAGATCGAACTAGTCAAGGGGGAATGCTCACATCCTCCACTCCATGATAATGTAAGTGATGATTTTTTATATGATTTTTTTTATTCTGATGTTGATGATTATGATGACATGAATTCAGACCATGAATCACCCATAAGGCCAAAGTGGGATGACAAAACCATACAAGCAGTTGGTGATCTCATTGGAGATCCACTAGACTCTCGGAAGACTAGATCTCAATTTCACAATGATTTATCTACTTGTGAATTGAATATTTCAGAGAGATTCTTTACGATGGTTGGATATTATCCTTACAAGTATCAAGAAGCATCACTTGACCCAATATGACAAACATCCATGCAAGAAAATGAAACTTGGGAGTTGGTTTCTCTACCTTCCAAGAGGAAACTAGTGCAATGTAAGTGGGTCTATAGGACCAACGTGGTTGAATATGGTTCAAATATCAAGTACAATGCTAGGTTGTTTGCAAAATTATTCTCTAAATTACAAGGATTTGACTATACAGAGACATCAACACCGGTTGCAAAGATCGACTCAATTAGGCTAGTTTTGGTCATTGATGCATCTAAGCGATGGGAGGTTCACCACATGGATGTGAAGAGTTCTTTTCTTCATAATAATATTCATGAGTATATTTATATGTATCATAGTCAATATTTCATTCATTATCCTTCACTTGTATGCAATATTAAGAAGTCTCTCTATGACCTCAAGCAAGCCCCTAGGTCTTGGTATGCTAAGATGGACAACTTTCTTCTTTCACTAGGCTTTGAGCGACGGAAATACAATCCTAATGTATATTTGTAGCATGTTGGTGATTTATTGTAGGTCATAGTGTTTTATTTTGATGATATTTTGATCATCTCAAGTTTCATTGATGATATAGGTTCAATAAAGTCCTCTTTGCATAGTGAGTTTTCTATGAATGACCTTGGATTGTATAACAATTTCTTGGATTGGAGAGTGAGAAATATGATGCCTAGATCAAGGTAAGCCAATAAAAGTATGTTGCAGACCTGTTATTGAATTTCAATATGGTTGAATGTAAGGAATCCAATTTCCCATTCCTTTTAGGATGGAAACTAGGTGAATTTGGCTCATCTCCATTAGTGGAAAGCTCGTTGTATAGGCGACTAGTTGGGAGCTTGCTGTATCTAACACACTTTCGGCCTGATTTGGATTATGCAGTAGGTGTTGTTGCAATATATATTCAGGAGCCTCATGAGATCAATTGTAATTATGCAAAAAGGATATTGCATTATTTGTAAGGAACCAAACACTTCGGGGTACACTATGTTGCTAGTTCTCCACTAGAACTGGCTGGATTTACTGATTCTGATTGGGATGGAGATTCCATTGACATAAATTCAAATTCAAGTTATGTATTAATTATTTCACAAGGTACCATATTTTGGTAAAGTAAGAAAAAAACACTAAATCCCTTTCATCATTCGAGGCCAAGTACAGAGGAACAGTGAACGTAGCTACACAATGTGTGTGGTTGTAAGGTATTCTTCGAGAACTTGGATTTGCATTTATTTCACCCATGGTCATTTGGTTTGATAATAAAATTTCAATCAATATTTCCAATGATATAGTACATATACAGAGGACCAAGCACATAGAGATACAAATACACTACATCAGGAGCTTGGTGCATCAACATGTGATATCATTGCAGTATTTACCATCTGCAAAGTAAACTGTTGACCTCTTCACCAAGAGCTTTACAAATAAGACTTTCACCTATATGAGATAAATTCATGGAGTGGGTAACACATGGTGATTACTGATATTCACTATTATATTTATCTCCATGTCCATTTTTAAGGGGAGGTTTTGTTCCCATGAGGTTTTCCCCCTTACCTTGGTTATATGGACAAATAAATTGTTGTAAGAGGTGACTTGAGCCTTTGTTTCCAAGGACTCAATATTGTGATGTATTTACACTAAGTTAGGCTTAAGGGGGGGTGTTAGATAATTATACCACATTAGTACCATGGTCATACACCTAGGACACATTTTCATTTATTTTATACTTATGCTATATGGACCAAAACTAGGTTCTGATGGTCAAGCAAGGTCCTTTTGGAGTCTAGGACTCATTAATGCACCCAAGAACCCATATTTGATCATTATGGTTACATGTGCACCCTCATTTATGAGTGTTTAGTCCTTGGTATGCTCCCACTCCATGTAACAAGGGAAATGGTTGACCAGAGATGCCCATGCATGGTATTTAGGTGTTTTTGGCTCTTTTGGACCATTTATTTCTGCCTAGAGCCACATTCACTCATCTGTGCACTCAACCATGCCTACCCTACCTTCATTTATGTCCTAGCATGCTCCATCCATGTTCCCACAAGAATTCATGATTGTTTTATGTGGTTTGGAAGCTCATTTGTCCACATAGGGGGGTTTTGAGGTCCAATCTAATCCAATCTAATCTTGTTCCCATGAGGTTTTCCCCCTTACCTTGGTTATATGGACAAATAAATTGTTGTAAGAGGTGACTTGAGCCTTTGTTTCCAAGGACTCAATATTGTGATGTATTTACACTAAGTTAGGCTTAAAGGGGGGTGTTAGATAATTATACCACATTAGTACCATGGTCATACACCTAGGACACATTTTCATTTATTTTATACTTATGCTATATGGACCAAAACTAGGTTCTGTTGGTCAAGCAAGGTCCTTTTGGAGTCTAGGACTCATTAATGCACCCAAGAACCCATATTTGATCATTATGGTTACATGTGCACCCTCATTTATGAGTGTTTAGTCCTTGGTACGCTCCCACTCCATGTAACAGGGGAAATGGTTGACCAGAGATGCCCATGCATGGTATTTAGGTGTTTTTGGCTCTTTTGGACCATTTATTGCTGCCTAGAGCCACATTCACTCATCTGTGCACTCAGCCATGCCTACCCTACCTTCATTTATGTCCTAGCATGCTCCATCCATGTTCCCACAAGAATTCATGATTGTTTTATGTGGTTTGGAAGCTCATTTGTCCACATAGGGGGGTTTTGAGGTCCAATCTAATCTTGCCACATGTATGCATCCAATTTTCCTCCAAAGGCTAACAATTTTATCCTATTATATAATAATGATGTTCCAGGAATATTTATATACTGGACAGTGATAATAAACTCAATTATTGGCACCATTCCTATGTGTTAATTTTTCTCTTTTCACCATTTTTCTGCATAATTTGTGAATATCTCGAGTTGTGAGGATTACTTTAGCTCTTAGATCTTGATGTGAATCATATTTTCACAAATTTAGTTGACAAAAACATCACAATTTGCATTGTAAATTATGATTTATTAAAACAAGTATTTGTATGACTTAACAAGCATTCAAAGCATTAGACCTTTGTAAATAAAGTTATTGGGTTTTTAATTTAGTCAATATTTTAGCATCCTTTCGACCATTTTTCGTATTAAGTAATTCAGACCTAAAATTTGTAGACAATTTGAAGTATGGTTTCATATATAGGTTAATATATTGGTTAGAAAATGAGTTTAAAGCGTGGTTGGTTGTGAGATCATCATAAATGTGAAAATATGGATTGGAGTAATCTTCATTGGAAATGTTGAAAATAATGTTTCAATAATTAACTTAATATAGGTTAAAAAATTTATTTTTACATAATATAATTGAATTAAAAATATCATTGAATTAAATATTTTTATAATTTTTGTATTAATAATGGGTGAAGTTGTGGCAACTCTATGATTTATGATTGTTGTATAATTTGTCATAGTATCATGTTTATTTTTTTTATAGTTTGCCATAGTATTATGTTTATGTAATAATATTTTTATACCTGCCTCAGCAGGTATATTGTAATCGATTGCAAGTCAAACTCTTTTGACTTTGTATTAGTTGCTCTCTATCAAAAAAATTAAAATCCGTTTTGTAAAGTATAACTTAGGGATTTGTAAAATATTTTTTTTAATTTTGTTAAAAAACTATTTTGTAAACAACTTATTGGTGGATAGAAGATGATGTAAACTTTGGAATTTGGTATCTGGATTTGAGTTGACATGTGGCAACATGACATCATAATAATAAAATTAAAAAAATAAAAATTATATCCCATTGCCATATGTTATAGCAAGTGGTACCATCGGAGCCAACTGTTCTGGTTTTTTCCAAACCTCGGACCATGAGACGAGGGTGCATTAGCTTGGCAATGTCATCCACAACAACTAAATCAGAGTCGAGGTAAATGATTCTCCCGAGTCAAAGTGATATAATATGAAGCGCAAGTATGGAAAAGTCGCCTGAAGCGTAGCCTTGAGATCACGTTGGCGCTCGGACACCATGAAATGGAAGACTACATTCTCGGGACAAGCAGCATGTTGGAGAATCGATAGAATTCCGACGACCAATCCTCTTAGATAAGCAGCGTCCAACGTCATGGCTATATGCACGGCCGTGCTATCACATAGCTCTGTATCATCATATTCTTCTTCTTGAAGTTGAGAATAGCCTGATCTCCACGACGAAGGTGCCGAGACGATGCATTCTTTACCATTTCGAAACATCGGAGCTTCTTGGAAAACCGGCAGGGTCGAAGAAGTATAATCCACCCATTGGAGGACTCAGCTGATGCTGTTTCATAAAATCCCCAACTTTGAAAAGCTTCCTGTCTGGAATAGGATCCACGTTTATCTTTCCCTTCTACAGAGATAAGAAGCCTTACTAAAAGCACATAAAGATTCTATAGAATCAAAATAAGAGAATCCATCATTCACAGGTGAGAGAGTTATTTGTAATAGAAGAAACCTGTGTTCTTAGTTTATTGAACACAGTACATATGTTTCTTATCTTACAAAAAATTCTATAGAATGATATGGAATATGAAAAAGCTTTGAAAACATACCTCCTTGAAGAGGAGAAATACATAACGGTGGCAACCTTCAGGTGGCACTGGACCCATATATGGCACCACTTCTTTTCCAGTCTCCCATAACTCTGCAAATAACATCAACAATGACAATAAATACAACTCTCAATAAGAAGAAACATAATATGCATATATAGAAGCTTTGGGAAGATCAAGAAAGGCAATATGTATATATTGAAGGTTTAGGCAGATCAAGAAAGGCAATATGTATATATTGAAGGTTTGGGCAGATCCAGAAACTTTACCTAATGTGGGAGGAGTTTGGCCAGGGATGTTGATAACAAGCCAATGCAAGAATCGACCTTTCCGCCTGCCTGATATAAACCTTGCTGCATGCCTTCTTCCGCCTAAATTACTGCTTTGACCTCGCTACTTGCCTAATCTCGACCTCGATTGTTGATACCTGTCTCTCAATTGAGGGCGATCTCGATTGCTACCAATACTCTGTAGTCCATGGAATTAGTCACTGCCAAAGTAGCCAGTTTAACATGCCCACTGAGCACAGGAAGCTAAATCAGGTCCTTGCTGATAGGATTAAAAAGATAAAGTTTTGCAAACCAGCCATCTTCCTTATGCAGACACAGAATACCACCCGATGCCACAACGCAAACTGTTTTCTGGAAAGGTTTTGCTTCAATTTTGTGCCACTTGTTCAGTGCCAGATCAAAGAACCATCGCCCATTGCCATCCTTGTTCTGTACCATCAACCATGGCGTATCAGAATCATGATAATATAACGATGAAGCAATGAATGAACGCCATCGCTTACATACCAGCTGAGCCCTTATTACAGATGTAACAGGTAGCTACCCAATCACCGTATCCACAAGCTCATCTGGCAGAATCCCCCAGATCTCTCCATCCAGATCAAGACTTCCGATGTTTTTTCGTAAATGACTCTCATGTCCAGAAACGGCTCACACACTTCGTCTACAACATCAGGAATGATCTTCGAGGCCCTGAGGAGCTCGGCATTCAGAGGAGCACCGCTGGTTGTAGCCATCTATCTATGAGACAAAATCCAAAACTAACTGATACCATGTGTTTGAATAATCGATCGACTATTGTATAGAGACGTGTCAAATGCTCTGAACATATGTCATAACATCCATGCACGTGGAAGCTGAAACTTTCAAGTGCAATCCAAATGCCATTGCTTAAATGAACACCAAACTTTGAAGTGCAATCCAAATGGTTTTTGCTTAAATGAATGCTACAACGATCTCGTTGTAAAGTGTTTTGGTGATATAATTCTCAACTTTATTAAATTTAAAGCTCCGTATATAGAGATTGCTATATTATGGCTAACGCAATCCAAGAATGTGCAGAATTATTAACTAACACATTCCGTAATGGTTGTGTTTTTGTTTCCATTATTGTCTGAGTTGTTGAGATCATAATTTATTAAGTTAAAATTTTAATGAGATTATGTTAATTTTAATAATAAAAACAATATGGGGTACAGAGAAGTTCGAATTAGCATCTTTTCCATTAAAACGAGGTTCAGAGGCTTCGATCAGCAAGCCCTAGATATGTGTCTAGACTCTATATAACCTGGAGGCACCAATGCTCCATGCAGCTAGACATAGCCAGTCTTGAGGGCAAAGAAACGGTCAGCATTCAGGATTCAAAATATTCAGGACTACATTAATAAATATCAATTTGACAGAACACCAAAGAAGACAAAGATCCAACTCGTAAACTGTGGCTGAATCCGCTTGCCTGGCCTCGATATGAATGGTAGAGGACAATTGTGCACAAGAACAAGATGTAGGAACGCCAGGACAAACGCAAATTGCACATCAAGTTACTGTAACCACAAATTCCACAATGCTTGGGAAGTAGTGGTTGTTAGGTCCGCATTGCGATGAAACTAAATCTTATCACAGTTTTGCGTACAATGCAAAGGAAAGGAACAGAAAGCCAAGCATCATCATCGACCAGTGAGCAGAGCAGAATTAGCGCGACAAAAATTCCTCTGCAAGACAAGCAAATTAAGTGTACTTATCAATCTTTCATTCTATCTTTCCTACTACATGAAATCAAAACAACCTAATAACTTAGAGCCTAACTTAAAGCCATGATTCCTAAGGAACCAGTAAAGCTGTGAGAAGGATGTATCAACAATCACATAGAACTTTATGTAGCATTTCTAACAATATACACAAAATTCCTACAATATACAACAACATTATCCATCTTTCTACATGAAACTAAAACCACCAGGTGAAACTTCTGCACACTAAGGTGTATCATACATGGTTAGCACGTGATCATCATCTTCCTCGATGAAACCATTGTTAAGGATCTTGACTGCTTCTCTATAGACCTGTGTGTTTTCATGAATTTGTAATGCCTCAATATTATTAAAGCCACCAGCGTCCTCAATTATGCTCACATATACATTAACTTCAGAGATGCCTTCATTCTTTTCAATCTCGTCAGCTCTCAGTACTTTTTCTAGACCGTGAAGGCAGACTGTTATAGTCCTTGAATCCTGGCAGGTTAGAAGATCACAAAGTGGCTTGATGCAACCCTGAATCGCAAGGTATCTGTAATAGAAAAGGGCTCATGTTATCGACCTTAAGATGATGGATGCAGAAAATTACACACACGAAGAAATTAGAAAAGTTTCATACTTTATCTGTTCCTTGCTTGCAGAAGCAATTGCATTTGAAACCGCCCACGCTACGTCTCTCTTTATATTGAATTTAGCATTTGCTAGTAGAGATAAAAGTGGCGTAAATATATTTGCATTGATCACAACCTGCAATGAAAATGAGTGCAGTCCATTAAAACAAAAGCGTGAGTTATGTTACACTGGAAATATGACAGTGGTAGCGAGTAACACTATAAATCCAAAACGATTCCCACTTGAAGTTGCTCTGTTGTTCCTGCAGTAACATTGGAGATTATCCAGCATGTATTTCCTATTACGATTTTCTTTGTCCTCTTATTTGTGAGAAGATCCAAAAGGCGAGGGAGAACCTTATTGTCAATAACAACCTGCACACAACAAAATATAAGATAAACAATAAAGTAAATCGTGTTTGAACCTTATTGTCAATACCAACCTGCACACAATAAACAATAAAGTAAATCCACTGTGTTTGAATTTGGACTCTTTGTATTATGTCAGACAGTTTATCACAGCCGAAAATGCATTCAACAGATGCAAAATAACAAATGTATTGTATAATTATTTGGAAGAAGTGTGAAAATGTTTGAAGTAACAGCTGGGTTTGCACATCATCGCCAGTGACAAGATTTCCCACTGCCTTTAAAGCAGGAGTAACAACAAATGGTGAAGAATTCTTGCGAACAGTTCATTTTGATTAATACATTGAGGACCTTATGTATAAAATTATAGTGACGCTGGAATTTAAAAATTAACATAAACTGAACTTAACACCAAATTTAAATTAACCATGAAACTATATGTATTAAGTTACTTATAAATACTAAGTGCTTATATTTATGTGCATATCATGATACTCACGACAGAAGCTCCACCAACTTTGGGCAAATGCCAGCGTCAATTATTCCTTGAATATTGTCATTGGGGCCATCAGAAATATATGATAGAGCCCAGCATGCAAATGCCAATCCTTCCTCTTCTTCTATATGGAGAAGCCACTCCAGGGGAGGCAATGCATATTTCACCTGAAATCGATAAGCAAAAGGCAGAAACTCTTGATGCTATTAAATTCTAACTCTGATCATAGATTTCCATGTTCAACTTTGTAAGACATGGAGTACTACAACATGCACAGATTTCCCACCCAGCGAAACACACTCGAAAATTTACCATACAATTAAAATTTATTAAATGCCCAATCATTGTAAAAAAAAGTCAAATCTACCAATCACAAAGAGCTAGAGCTAGATAATAAAATGGATTCTGCTTACCTAATGAAATTGAGGTTGGGGTTTCCCACTAGAAAAGTTTGAGAGAGTCCATGCAGCTGTTCTGATCATTGAAATTGTTACATTCTTTTGAAACTGGGCAAGCACATGCCATAATGCTCCATGAGTGAGTACCATATCCCTATATTCTGCAGAGTCTCCAGCAATATTTCCCAAAGCCCAAACAGCCTTATAGAAACAGCAGTTGAACTCAAAGTGAGAAGTAGTTTTATTGTTGAAATTCAAATGCATAGAATATAGTAAGATAATTGACAAAATTATGTACATGTTCTCGAAGATCATCATCCACAGACGTAAGAAGCTCCACAATCAATGGCAGTGCTCCACAATAAATTACAAGCTTTGTATGTTCAGTGTTTCCCGATACTATAATTGTCAAATCCCAAGCTGCCTCGAACTGTATTATCATTTATGATAACAAGCTATCAACTATCACAACAATAATTCTAAAATAACTAGCTATAATCAACTCTCTGGACCCAAACGAGATCGAACCTCTCCACTGAATTATTTATTTGATCATATTTATAAATCAATATAGCAATTGCATTTTACCTGAAGCTGAGGCATATCCGCCCTCCTGAGAATATCGACAAGAAGGGGAACTACACCGGATTTGACGACAGCATCGATTGAAGGATTACTTTCTGCATGAAGAAGAAATTAGTAAGGATTGACATAAAATAATGATCTGTTTTCCATTTTTGATACACAACAATATCGTAGGTGAATAGTAGCACGGAAAAGAATCTGACCAATGCTTAACAATTCTCGTAGATGAATAAAAGTGGCCTCCTTTGCTTGAATGTCATTAGAAGCAAGCGCGACAACAACTGCTA